>JAQQZY010000009.1:26798873-26809463 GCA_030068375.1 Ostorhinchus rueppellii | reverse complement strand
TATATATATAATATAAAATTTAAAAAGGCCAATAAACATTGTAAAACATACATAGTAACCTAAATAAACATGAACACAAACCCCTATTGAACCCCTGCACATAAAATGGAACACAATGAGTAAAATGTCCAGTACCCACAATGCAATGTGGCAGACTGGCACTAAACATCACTCTATAATGAATTTTACACTGCATCTGTGCAGAACTTTACATTGACTTTTAACTCTTCTGTTAGAGCTGGTTTACCCTCCATAGAGCTATAAATACTCTATCTTGGTTAAAATGGCTTGAAATTGGAATAGTGGACTCTGTGTGTGTGTGTGTTGGGCATCACGCAAAATCTGAAAACAGTTGACTGCTGCAGTTTGGCTTACAGTACTTATGTATTTTTGGTCAACAAGGAAATTAGTTAAAATGACAAGTTGATAGGATCAATATTTTGGGAGATAGTAATATTAGAATACAATAGCCTTACAATCATGTTACTATGCCCATAATGTTTTGGTGGTGACTGCTGGAGAAATGCAGTACAGCATGCACGAATTCAAAACATATACCCATGCTGGGGGAGCAGGATGCTGCCCCTCAGGGTCGGGATGTGGATTTTAAAAACACCCCCCATTTTCACAACCCACCCTCAGTATTGACAATGAAGTCCAGAACCCCTGGGTAACCCCGGGTTCTGGACTTCATCACACAAAACCTGGAAAGAGCTGACTGCTGCAGTTTGGCATTCTTATGTATTTTTGGTTTAGGAAGAAACTAGCAAAAATAGCAACTTGATAGGACCAGTATTTTGGGAGACATCAGGAATTTTGGAATACAATAGCCTTACAATCATGTTTTGTTGCCCATAACGGTTAACAGGAAGTGCAGTACTATGCTGTATGATGGAAATTAAGTTAAAAACAGGACCGGTGCATTTACAAACATCAGTCCATAGATATCAGTATTAATATATTTATTGTCATTTCAATTTTGAAGAATGACTGACCAAACTATTTTTACGTCAGTACTTGTAGAGACTAACATCTTTTCCCAGAAGTCAGCTCTCTCCAGCATGAAAACAACCACATCTAGAACTCATGGTTCCCCACGGGTCAACACACTTATCTGTTCCATAAAGAGTTATTGCATATAAATGATTGGACCCATTAAATCAAAGCCCATTCAAACATTTTAAGGCTGCTGGCATTTGGCTTTTGTCCTCAAGTATAGAATTGAGTACAGTTTTGTTCCTTTGTCAAAAGGCTCTGCAGTGGTAACAGGTATTTACTGGCTCCAGCTCTGGCTGCGACTCAGGCGCCGATAATTGGTTGTACTTGCTATTTTTCACCCCTTTTCATGGAGTATTGTGACGTGTGGAAGGTGACGTTCGTTCATTCATGAATTCACAGCAAACGGCATATTTGACTGGACTGCATTTCTTTTGGCATTGTTAGCATCATCGTGCTTATGCAAGATCATAGTAAATGCCACTGTGTAAAGTCTCCTCCATCACATCCAGAGATTCTGGATGGGGTTCAGGTGTTTGTTCTCTCAGGACTCAGGGCCATGTATGGAAATGATGTCTCTCGCTCCCTGATTGACTATTTTACAGCCTGATGAGCCGGATGATTCCTTGCATTGTCCAATATTTATACTATCTTGTAAATGAATAATGGTTTACAAAAGGAGAAGCTCCTCACTGCATCATTTAGAGGTAAAGAACTTGTTGCAGTTGAAACATTAATCACTGCAGTAATTATCCAGTGCAAGAATCTGAACTCTTTACTTTGTTAGATCTAGGTTGGGGTTTAATTTTCCCTAGGCAGTGTATGTGTGTATGTATGATTATTCTGAAACCATTACAGGATAATGGATGTAATGGATCTAATGGAGTACAGTTTTAATTTTATGGTGACTCAATTATGTAAAAGTGGTCAAAAAACATAAAAAGCTCATGTTAATCTTAATAATAATTTCCTAAGCATAATAATGTGTTATTTGAAAAGAAACTGGCACAAAATGCTCATGCTGAGAAGCTCGACCCAAAGAATGCTCAAGTTTTGTTTGACAAATGAGTTAAAGGATTTACTAATAGATTAACAGATTGCTTTATATTTGATTAAAATGAAAAACAGAGTATGAACAGATGAATTATGTTTGCTACTCAGAACCAGTGTGGGGTTGTGTGTCGATCTGTCTGTGTGAGTCTTTATCACACTGTGAGGTCATATGCTGATGATGTGTTGCCGCGTCATCCTGTAAGGTCAGTTTCACAAATGGCCATTATACTGAGTCATTGCTGCCCTTTGTCCTGTGTGTTTGTGTATTAGCACACAAATGGTTTCTGTACTGGGCTTATTTGACAGTGTGCAGCTTTTTCTGATCTGCATTTATTTGTGCTTGTGATTAACGAGATGCTCCTTTCCACCCATAATGATGGTGTAATGGATAGGATCATTTTCAGTGTTGCCTTCAGCTTGATGGCACTTAACCTGCAGCTAGTCGGGGACACTTTACCCACAGTGACGTACAGGCTAATTTGAAAGCTGAACAGCTTTTCTGCAGAACAAGAAAAGATGAATAGGAATGGCAAGCTTTGCAAGAACATAAAGATCCATAATAGAACGCCAGAATTTACGAAACACTTAAGTTGAAGGTGTTTTTAAAAAGACAAAAAAACAACTTCACAGGGAGCTACTGGTCTTAGACAAACAATAGAACAATGGAAAAAAGACAAAAATCCAACCATCTCTTCAAAAGGTGCATGCTGATGCGCGTTGGTGTGTTTTTAATTCCAGCCCCAAAGAATTAGTTTACAGGCCCTTGTGAAATACAGGCTTTTTACAATTTCTAATTTTTCTAACCAAGTGAGTGTCTGGATTTTTGTCATTTTCCTGTTAAAGATGTTTTTCTCTGCTTTTCTTCCTTTTTTTTTTTTTTTTTTTTTTTTTTAGTTATACCAGGCATTTTGTCATAATTTTCTTAAGGTCAAGTTTAGTTATATCGCACATTTAAAATAAGGTGAAGTGCCCAAAGTGCTGTATAAATCTACAGATTCAAATGCAAGATGTATTCTAAAAAATACTCAATTAACAATAAATACAAGATACTAAAACTACTAAAACTGATCGAACAAAAAAAACAGTGTCACAGTAATATAATAAATAGCATCTAAAACAAAATTCACACACTTGTTTTAAAAGCCAGTGCAAATAGGTGCATCTTTAAAAGACATTTCAAGTTCTCAGTTGACTGTGCACATGTGTTATGTTGGAGCAGAGTGTTCCAGAGCCTTGGACCTGTCGCTTTTTGTCTTCAGGTGGGTTCTTGGTATGTCTGAAAATGGGCGATTTGAGGAATGTGTTTCTTTGGCTGGCACATGCACAGTTAAAAGCTCTGAAAGGAAAGGGATGCCAAAACCATTCAGGCACTTTAAAAACATTCAATAGAATCTTAAACTGGATCCTGTAAGTGACAGGGATGATGTGGTTCTGTCTTCTGGTACCAGATAGAAGATGGGCCGCTGCATTTTGTTCTTCTTAAAGTTATTTGTGGTGACTGCTGCCTATATAAGCATAAAATTCTCCTGATGAAATGGCTCAAACAGGCAGGGACCACAGTGTAAAGAGTGGCTCGATAAAACCAGGAGCAAGACAGGAGTCTAATCAATTAACCAATGTGGCCCAGTGTTTGTTCTCACTTTTCTTAACACTGTTGACTTGATGCATGATGTCTTGATCCTGTTGCGCCAGTGTTTAATGGGCACTGCTCAAAGTTCTGTGCCTCGGGGAGCCTCGGGAGTGGTTTTGGCCACAGATCCAAGACAGCAGTGGCCATATCATACAAACACGACAAAATTAAACAAAGACAAACATACTGTGAAAGGTTAAAACACTTTATTATCCCTATGGGGAAATGTGGTCTCTGCATTGTACCCATTTTAATACATGTACAGAACCTAGCAGTAGCATTAACATGGATCAGGAGCATTCAAGGCACTTGTAGACCAACTCCAGGGCCCAATCCCCATTCACCCCTTAGCCCTACCCCTTGGCTCTTGAACTTGGCACTACCCCTTGAAATTGAGCTACAAGGGGTAGAGGTTGAAACATTCTTCTATGAAATGGGACAACACTTGGCAACCTGTCAGTGTCATCAGCGGTCATCAGTGCTGCTATAAACAGATGCAAAAACTTTGTTTCTCTAAATATTCCCCATGCCATCAGCAGTTGTAACCGTCTGTGTTCCATGGGCTTTGGTCATCTGTTTACGGCTACCAACTATAAAGAAATGTGATCTATAACATATTGAAATGGCATTAAATGGTCAATCCAATTATTAAATTGTTTACGAGGGAAGTACTTAAATGTATGTGTTTCTTCCATCACTGCTGCATGTTTTGTCTGTGTTTACTTCCGTCTTGCCAAAGATCCCAACAGAATGATGTGAAACTCCTCCTAACCCTTCGTTCATAGCGTGGTCCTGGAAAATCTCTGTTTCGAAGGGTATGCAGTCTTAGCCCTTCCCCTCCGTCTAATTGAGAATCGGGACTTCACTACCCCTTCACATGAATGCACAAAACAGAGGGGTAGGGATAAGGGGTGAATTGGGATTCAGCCCAGGTCTTCATCAGCACCACTGTCAGGGGAATAAGACCGATACTATACCTTCATGTTAAAACCTGCACGGAGAGAACATGTAAACTCAACACAGAAAGGCTCCAGTCTGACTGATTCAATCACATCCAGAACCTTCTAGCTTTGAGGCAGCAGTGCTAACCACTGCGCCACCATGCTACCCACGTGTAATGTCTTGGGAAAACCTGTAGGAGATCAACCTTAATTTAGGCTGCATTCGATGTATGTTTCAGCAGTTTATGTTTTCAAGTAACTAAGAAAGATGTAAATCTGCCCTGCATGTGTCATGTTTACGTGTTCCTGAAGTAGCCTTGCACTATGAATTATCTGGTTCTTACACAAATTTAAAAAAAAAACAAAAAAACCCCTCTTAGATTTAGAAGTGTTAAACAATGTATCTTGTTTTAAGAGTAAATTTCTTATTTTAAGTGTTCATACATCTGTACATGCTTATTTCTAGAAAGATATCTTGTCAAGTGAAAGTGATATTATCCTGCTGCATGGGTAGATATTTCATTTGTTTTGAGTTCCTTTTTCCTCAGATTTAGTGTTTTTATCTGATTTTGGACAGCCCTTATTTGCAGTGTACTTCTGATAGTATATAGTTATAAAAGATAACCTTCAAAAACCTGCACAGCTGAATTAATCTTATCCAAGTCTCTGCAGAAGCCACATGGTCTTGGGTCCGGAGACATGGAATTAGTGTGTACATTTATAAAACCAAGAGACATGAAAAATAAAAGAAAAACGGACAGAAAAAGTTAAGGGTAACTCAACTCTTTGCTGACTTGACAGCACTTAATGGATTAACCTGGCATTGACTTTGGGAAAAACAGCAGGGTCTGACTGACAGAACAGACTGGCAGACAGAACAAGAATACATGTGATTTATTATGGGACTGCTTTATTGTTTTTGTTTTCAAGTTTCAAACCTGGTACCATTCTCCAACGTTAACAGCAGTTAAATAATACCAGATAATGTCATAGAAAGACAGAATGCAGCAAAAGGAGGTGTCCATACATTTCAGTATGAGCATGATGTTTCTTACCCTGCCTCTCAAGGGGAGGCTAGGTGTATTGTTTTTGGTTTTGTTTGTTTGTTTACACTCTAGCAGCAAAACTATGGATTTAATTCATACCAAACTGGGATTATAGATTACCAGTGACACACAGTAGATGCCATTACATTTTGGGAACAGGTCAAAATTCCTTTTTTTTTTTTTTAAATGCATTTTTCAAATATTTTCCCCCCATTTACTTATAATGGGTGAAATTTCAAATGTCTGTAGCAGCAAAAATACTGGATGAATTCATACCAAATTGGGTTTATAGATTTCCAGTGGCACAGAATAGACATGGTTACTGTTAAGAATTAGTGATACTCTGTAGTGCATTTGTATCTCTTCTGGGTGTGGGTTGTTCTGTTCTAGGGTAAGGTTGAAGAACAGATGAGCTGCAGGTGTGGTGCTGGACTGCTGTCACATGATTGGTTCCTCAGCTGTGGGCGGGAAATATAAAAGATGATTCACCTTTACTCCCAGTGGGCTCCTCTCTCTCCATCCACCTGCAGTTTGACCAGAAGCCTTCTTGTTAGAGAAATATTTTGTTAGTTAGATCCAGATTGTGGGAATCTTTTTGTTCAAGTTTTCTCCTGTTTTTCTGTCAGAAGATAAATCAAATTACATCTCATTTACCTAAACTCCTGATTTATTTTTAGGTAAGCATAGGGATCTTGAAGTGCTATTCTGTTTGTTAGTTTTATTAATTTGATTCCCTTCCTGATTTTCATGAATATTTTTTTAAGATTTAATAAATTAACTCGCATTGCAATTTGAAGCTCTACTGGTAATTTATTGTTTTTGATTACACCCTGTTGTCAAGGGACATGGAAGGAGAGGAGTCTCATTTCATGTGTGTCTCGGTAACTCCTAGGCCGAGTGTAACGGTTACATTTTGAGGAAAGTAGCTGAAAGTTCTTTTTTTTTTTTTTTTTTTTCAATTAATTTTTTAAATCTTTTTTTTTTTTTTTTCCCTCCCATTTACTTACTGGGCAACATTTCACATGTCTATAAAAACATCCGTTTTGTTTCAGTTTACTTCAAACTTGGCACATATATAGAGGCAGTTGATATGCTGACATCAGCACATGCATAGACATGATGACATCAGCTGTAGAAAAAACTACAATACGTGCGAGGGGCGGGGATTGTTGTACCTGGTACTACTTGTTATGAATTGTATTGACAGAAAATGTCATCTTTACTACTAACCATTAATGGCAGATAGTTAGAGTTGAAAAGATAAACCCTACGTTCAGCATTTACCATTTTATCTATATACATGGATTCCTTCGCTCAAAAATTTCACTCAGCATCAAAGTTTATCGTCTTGTCATTTTGTGGATGAAAAATTGCAATTGTGAACCTGTGAGTTTTTAGTTCGCCAGTGACTGAAAATAATATGATGATAATAATGATAAATGTGCTTGCCATATTGAGAATAATGAATGAGGGGAATAGGCAGTGATTTCCAGACACAGACAGAAACACTTGACTTGACTGGGACATTGTGTCAGTGAGTACAGCATAAAGTACAAAGGGAAAAAAGCAAAAAATACCAGCAGCGATTCAAAGGTCTGAACCTAACAGAACTTTGATTCCACTGAACAGATACTGTTGTGGAGAAATGATGAGAAACAACGTCCAGATGCTCATCAGGAAATATTCCTCCATTGTTTATTCGACAAGGGTTTATACATCATTACACCATCATTTGAAGGAGTGTGTCCATGACCAGAGACCTTAGCTAAAAAAGATGTGACCATTTTAAGCTGCTTTCTGTAAGAATGAGCTCATTGCTGGGTTCTCACACCATGTACGCTGTTGTTTACCAGGTCACTATTCCAAAATACACAACATTCCATTTGCTGTTCCTTGATGCACAGTGTTATGAAGGCTCCAAGCGACCCCTGTGACCTTAGTGAGGATAAAGTGGGTTCAGAAGATGGATGAATGAATGAATTTCTGAATATTAACCCATATAGACCCAAACAGCCACCAGCAACACAAACCATCTACCAATAGCAACAGTGTAATACCTGTTGATCCATTAATTCTATCAATACATTTAAATAATTGGTGTAAAATGCAGTTTGTGATCTTTTCATGGCCATCAGATACGACCCATTTGGATGTTCAGAGGCTCTCTAGTGAACACTGAAACACCTTCATCTTCTACAATGTTGATTCAACAGTAAAACCAATAGTCTGATAAATAACAGTGGATGGACACACTTCTTTTTTACATCCAGTTAGCAATATTTTTGCTAAGTTTTTATCAACATCTACCTAATCTGTGAATTAAATATAGGAAAATACAGGATTTACACCAGAAATACAAAATACAGAGGATAATATTATTTAAAAAAGAAAAACAAAAAGATAAGGTGATAAATCAGTTAAGAAAGGTAGAATTAGTGAAAACGTTGTTTGGGAACTGCCACAAAAGTAGCTCTGAGTCTTTATGGGTTAAGATAGTAGTGCCAGATCTCTACTTGCCTGTGATTGTGAAAGCAAATGATTCATTACATCATTGTCTTTATTGCCATGCTCAGTAGTAGTATAGTTTAATTCCAATCCTGTTGAGGCGGCATGGAGTTATCCTAGTGCCTCTTAAATTAAAGTAGAGTAAGTCATCACTGCAGTGGTAGATGCATATGTACCAATAATCATACATCCTCCCTGAAGATTTATGACCAAGATGAATATATGCATTAGTGAAACATAATAAGAAGTGGCATTAAATGCAAACTGCAGGCTGTGGCAGGCCTAATATAATGGGCTATAGAAGCATGCCGGTTAGAAAAATAGATCTGCTCTGACCTCTAATCCAAATCAATTCTAACAAATTCTGCAAATATCATTTCAATCTCTCTGGTGGATGCATATTTATAGCAATTGAAGAGGGAGGAAAAAATGATGCAGGTTGAAAACAAGCAGTCTTTATTCCACCTGACACCCACGCATTTCATTCACATTTTGCCCAATTTCAAAGGTTTGCATAAGCTACATTTTACAGTTGGGTGGATCGGAGCTGGGATGTCATTTGAAAGCAGTCAGTTGCATTTGATGTCCTCTTTCAGTTTTAATCCCCTTCCCTTTGTGCAAACACATAGCTTTTCTGATTAACTCATTTTCATCTGAATGCGATCTGGCTTGATTTGATTTGCTATCCAAGGCAATTGCCTTTCATATTAATGCGATTACGTCGTAGAACAAAGCGGCCATTATACGTAGACTTATGGCGCTAGTGGAAAAAAGGACCATCACATTGCCATCAGTAACATCCCTACTGAGAGATATGGGCATTAGGAAGGAGAGATAACGCACACACTGAGGCACATGCATCATGGCGCTAATCTTGCTTAGCTTTTCCTCCTCCTCTCCTGACTGTGGGCAATGCACTGCTGTGACTGCAGCCACAACCGAAGCCAAGGATGCTCATCATTATCAGCCCATTAATGTGTTTGTAAAACCACTTGTGTTGTTTGCTCTGTTTTGTGGCAGGACTGTAATCTGGGGTTACACATGTCATAAATTCATCTCTCTGAAATCCAATTAAGGCTGCATTTAACTCAGGATCCACTTCAACACTGCTGTCGCCTGTTGTGTATGGTATAATTGCTCTCTGTGTCACCTATTTTTTTTTTTTCCAATTCACACTCAAGGACAGAACAGCAGCAGCTGGAGGTGCTGAGCTCCTAGCAGATACACAGCCTGTACAGTAAACCTATAATAGACATGTTCAGTTACACTCATGGTGCTTTAGAGGCTCAAGTGTAACAGGGCTGTAAACAATGCTGACGTCTGTTTGCTGTCTCTAACCTGCACCGTGGACAATATCTCTCCAGCAGGGGATAAGGATGACAGTGGCAGTTAGTCAACCCTGTCTCCAAGAAATTACTTTCATATTGAACTAAATTGGAACGGCAAATAAGGTGTGGGGAGAATGCTGACTGGATTAGACGTGCTATCAGAAAATAGAGATATGTTAACGTATTTGGCAAGTCGGAAAAAACAAGTACAAAAATGTTAGGTGATAAACATGTTGACACGTAATTTGTCCACGAAAACAGCCTCAGAACATAATCAAGGTACACATTAGGTTTGTCAGGAGAATGTATTGCTGTTCGTCTTTAGTTACTGTATAAACTCATGCAATTTCTAGAACACAGGGCTGCCAAGAATTCTGGCACAATTCAGCATTTTTGACTAATCTACATTTTTCATAAATAGATGTTGATGTGTAGTGGAAAAAACTATAAGACCACCCCTTGTTTTCTTCAATTTCTGGTACAACTAAAGGTACATTTGTTTGGACAAATCTAATGATACCAACAAAAATAGCTCGTAGTAGTTTAATTCAAGAGCTGATATCTCTGCATTTTCCATGGTTTTCTTGATAATAATGAAAATCACTTAAGTTCTTACATAAATAGTTACGGCATTGTACAGGACTTTTGAGGCTGCTGCTCCCTGTTTGTGGAACGCCCTGCTAGACCACCTCCAGGCCCCACAGACAAAGGATATTTAAAAAAATGTCTGAAGACATTTCTCTTTAGGAAAGCATACCAGCAATCTTGCCTGGTCTGTGCATGCTTTACTTGTTTTAGTTGTTTTTATCTGTCATCTGTTTCTTAACCCTTGTTTATTACTTGGGGTTAATTTGACCCTTTGTGCTGCCTTCATCTTTGGAATATGGATGTAGAAGGGTTGACTTCCTTTTGGTTATATTTATTTTACACTGCTTGCAGCGCTCTAATAGCCTGGCAAGCCCGACTATGATATGACTACATAGTCTGGACACGATCCACAGACTGAGCTTAAGCGTACGGGTGGGATCAACAGCTGTCTTTCAAACTGCTCTGCATGTAATAGGCCAGCGCTATGACCAATCAGAGCAACG
>JAQQZY010000009.1:26778106-26789152 GCA_030068375.1 Ostorhinchus rueppellii | reverse complement strand
CCGCCAGATCGTCCCACTCTGGGACCCGTATTCCAAAAACATTGTATTGGGATACCGTTTCCACTGTTTCCATTTTGACAAAAGGCCAATCCACTAAGATTCTGAGACGAATTCACGCGAATCCGTATCAGTGGGGACGGGGTCCAAGAGAGGTATGCCACTGGGGAAAAGTTGGAGTCGATGGAGCCTTCCACTCTCTTAATAAGAGTTTTCTTCTCAGCATGATGTCAGCTGTACCCATTGGGCAAGAGAGAAGGGTAAAAAAAACTCAAAACAGACCCAAACAACCATGGTCCTCGAGAGCCACAATCCCACATGTTTTAGATGTTTCCCTCTTTCAGCTCACCTGATGGTCCTTATCAGAAGAGGGATATGTCTAAAAGAAATGGAAATGTATGTTAATTGGATTGAAAAATGGTTAAGACTGGTTCAAGGCAATAACGATTAGGCCTGTTGGACTGTTATTTATGTGAATACATGTTGTTAAATGTGACCAAATACCTTGAAACCTTGAAAAATATCTGTCATGAAATTGACTTCATGAAGCCATTAGATACCCTGGAAAATTATACACTCAACAAATAAAATGGAAGTTTCCCCTTTGTTTTAGAAGTGTTGCTTTAATTTTCACACTAACCATGTAACACAATGTTTAATATGCAAAGACACATGGGAAACACCAACTGTACGGAAGAAAATAAAATTTGTGGTCAGGTTTTAGACCTGTTTGAGTCAATGATTTGTGTAATGAGTTTGGTTTTCTGGTTTTCCAAACCTGAATACTGTTCATGTCACAGAAAGCAGCTTCTGTTTGAGGTAAAAGCTTCTTATTTTGTCTGGACTCGTCCTCACAATGGAAAATGAAAAATATTCAGTTTACGTAAAGAGATGAAGAAGTTGACAGGCAGAAGTCTTTCTTATTTATAGATTCAAATTATTCATATTTTTTTTGTCAGCTACTCAGTGTTTGGTTGGATGTAGCACTTTAAATCATATCACCTGTGTAACTAATGAACCTAGTTTGGTGTTTATTTATCCATCACAAATCATACTGTACTCAGAATATTGAAGTGTTATATATTGCAGATTTCCATAATATTATGTAGGATCTTTTCCGCTCATCATACTGTATAATACATCTCCATTCGGGATGAAAATTATTGATTAAGTCATTAATCGTTAGTTGGTTGACCTTGTCGATCGATTAATGATTAATTGATGAGCGATGATCTTCCTGAGAATCTGAATATCTCTTTCAATAGGTCTGTAAGAATAAAAGCTAAATATTGTTTATATACTTAATGAAAAAAGCATGTCATATTCCTTAATGATTGATTTATTGTAGCATTAGATACAGTACAAGCAATGACATTTAGTATAACAATAAATTCTGCAGAGAAATTCAATAAAATAAATGGGTTTGAAGACAGTTTAGAAGAAATGGTTAATTTCCGACCTGGCATCACTACCTGACATGATAGTGAGATTTCAGTGGAGGAGGGAAGAGGTTCACACGGAGAACAGGTCTTCAGGAGCGCAGACATGCCCCCCCGCTGCTATTTTCCTGTGGCCTCTGGGGTAACTGTGGGACACCTTATATACTCGTACTCACATCATACCGACAACCCTCTGGGGGATGTTTTCAACTTCTGTCTCACTGACCAGACAGTCCAGTAGACCATGGACTACACCAACCTCCAGGGAAAACGCTCCGTTCAGGATCAGACTGATGCCAACCCTGCACATGTGCGTGCATTTGAGTGGGGGTGCACCACTCCCACAACTAGGCAACCGACAGCATGTGCGACAAACAGACGGGCTGGTCTGTGTTTCCCTCCATCATGCCCCTAAACCGATTCTAACTCATCAACGCCACCATCTGGTTCGATGTCTGGCTATCCCAGTGTCACATCGTAGACAAGCTGGCAGCCTTCGAACAGGTGTAGACAGGCGGACAACTCCCTCATTATTCAGCCTCAGAGATGAAGCCTCGTTCAGGCAGTGGCACCTCCTACTGTCAACACCATAAACACCCCCGTGGAAAAGGGCAATTAACTGACATTTATTGTAATTTAATCGAGCATATTCTTATCGACAATTAATCAATAGTTGATTAATTGTTTACATTCCTAATCTATATGCATCCCACAGTCATATCTTTAGTAATACGAGGAAAATGGAAATCATAGACACTAAAAATTGCACACATTAGACCACGATTCACAACATTTTTTTTCCTATGAAGAAAAACTCAGATGAACATGCAAGAATATGCCTTAAAATAGCATGAGGTCCATGAGGGTCTCTGCACGTTTGTGTTATTCTCAGCTAATATTCAGGGCGACCCTTTGCTCCATTTAATCACAGGAACCCACCAGTGGCCCTTGTTATTCTTTGAGTGGGGAAAATCCCGCCGCCTGATAGCCTTTCAAAAGCCATAATACAACATGTAACGACAGAGATTCAAAGAGTTGGATTGATTAATTGACGGGGAACATGGAGTTTAATCTTGGGGTCAGATTTCATTCAGCGGGCGACCACTGTGCTGCTCTGGCTCAAATCTCTGCTTTCACCACCGTATCCTTTTCTCCTCAGCTGCAGAGTAGATGAAAGTGTGTTAATAGCTGCTCTCTATCTGTTAGCTTCTCAAACACAAAGATCGATAGAGGACGGTCAGGGTGTCTGTGTGTGTTTGTGTGTCTTTCGAGGTTGGGGGTAGAGAGACGGGGGGCAGCGCCCATTGTTAGTAATGAGGAGGGGTCCGGCGTGAACAGGAAGTCCCAATAGAGCACCGCACGTTGGGTGATCAGACTCCCTCGCGGCATGTTTGGAGGAGGAGGAGGCTGAGGTGTGTGTGCGGGTGTGGAGATGGATGAGGCGGAGCTGTCAATAAAGAGCAGCTCTTTATCCTCCGTTAAAGCTCTATTCATTTCATTACTGTCAGGAATGTCTGGTGAAAGACAGCCCAGGTAGTTTTCCCTGGATGCTCCTTGGTATAAGACAAAGTTACAGAGCTGCCAGGCCGAGGCAGGATGTAGTGGGTGAAATAGGACGAGGCAGAATGAGACTTAAGGCACAAAAAGATAAAAAATACGACAGGGAATCACTGTACCAGATGAAAATCCTTTTTGGTGGTAAGTGCTATCAGATACAGGGATACAGGATTAGGGTTAGAAGAACTGACAACCTGGAGTTGGAAGGTTTTTCTGTTACATGTTTGCTGTGTTTCCAAGATGAGACAGCCAACACAATCAACGTGTAACCAAATACAGGTGGGAACACTTGGAGACAGTGGGCACAAGGTGAGAAGGCGACACATCAACACAAACGTTTAAGAGCGAGTCAGTATAGGTTCCATTATAAAAGCACACTGTAGACTGTGCATAATTAGTAGATGGTGGGACTGCAGCTTTAAAGACAGTCCCCATGGTGGTTTTGAGGAGCCAGAAGTGACTGTATTTGGACAAAAGGGGTGAGAGAACAGGAGTCCAACGGGTCAAAGGTGAACCAATGCGAAACACTGCTGACTCAGAAAAATTGTAAATGTCATGAGGCACTGTGTAAGTTGTTTTACAGTCTCAACAACTGTATGGCTGTCTGTCTGGAGACACCCCCCCCCCCCCCCCCCCCAAAAAAATAAAATAAAATAAAATAAAACGGTTATACTAAATAAACCCAACAGATCTTTACTGTTGACCAATACAGCATATCAAACCCTTCAATTTTATAGATCTTACTTAACAACTGAGAAACAAATAAAGAAAGTAAACAAATAAAAATTAAGACGTACAGCCAGAGCACATGAATAAAACAATAATACCACAGTGACTCCTAGGAAAAAAAAAATACAGGTATATTGACTTGGTAATATAGTGACGTAGGGCTTTTTTGAGCAACATCTAGTGGCTGTCAGTGGTATTACAACTTTAAGGAACTTCCACATTTATTTTTTATTTGTTAGAGCTGAAGTCCTCCCTACTTGACAAATACATACTGTTTGTTTAGATGTAACATTAAGGAGGTAACCAAGGGGATCTGTTTCAGTGTTACCCACAGAATTAAGTGTAGCTTTGGCAGGTAAACCCATCAACTTCCTGTTATTTTAACAAGCGAAGGCCCCAACAGAATTTTGTCAGTTGAATCAGACTTAGCTTTTCAGTACAAAGCATTGACCATGCATTGATTGATTGACTGATTGATTGATTCATTCATTCAAATGACCAAGTAGAGGTCACTCATCACATGTGGTCCAGTCTCATCAAGTGTTCAGTTGCATAAAATATGTCTATCCTTCAGGAACTAACTTCAGAACACCTGCGTTGCTGTCTGACATCTAACCCCGAACCACTTTAATCAAATTCCCACATGTTCCAGACTGCACCGTGCTCAGCCTCATGTCTGGCCAAGTAAAAAACGTTTTCAACAACTATCATCAGTCAACCATGATCACGTGTTGTCCTCACATTAACCTAGAAGCTGCACACAAAGAGATACAAAGCTATTTCTGTCAAGATTTCGTTCCACCTCCCTCAGTATAACCAGAATTTGGCTAGTCAACTCAGACTAATTGTAGACTGCATTACACAACCCCCTTGGCACAGGTAAAAATGTTCAAATTGCTCTCTTTTGACAGCTTTTAATATACCTGTAAAATCAACCCAAGTCAATTCTATCTGTGAAAAACACTGCTTAATTGCTTTTTTGACTGAAGTTTCAGTTGAAGAGACAGTTTGGGTTTTTTTTTTTTAAATTGTTGGAGTAAGACAATAGCACCCTGTGAGCTAAAAGAGTGTTAAGGACAAGCCTGTAGTGATTAAAATCTGTTAAGACAACTGAATATGAAACCAAAGTTTGACTTCAACAAAGAAAAAGAAGATAAAGTTGAAGCTGCAGATGGAGGCAGATTAATACAGACTAAATGTGATCATATCTGTGAACGACCATTAAATATCTAGAAGGACATTGCAAACAAATCTGTGCCTTTTTGAGTTTTTAGAAACATGCCAGGCCAATTATCCCTCCTGTTGTCCTCATATTCTAAATACACCCCGTGTCCTCTGGGTCAAAATGACTCATCTTCATTAAATCCCCAATATAAGCAGCTTAATTGAATTTGAAACACCAGATCTTATTTTGTTTGAAGAAACCACAAATCCACAAAGGTCCAATATTGTTACATTTGGGTCAGATCAAAGGCAGTGCAGTCTGGGAGAAGACCACCTGTCTGTGTTGTTTACGTCAGACACTGATTGATCTGAGACGGAACTAAAACGTTCTCACATTATCACATGTAACTAACTCTGTGGCTGTGGCTTCAATTCAATGTGACTGTCGGGTCATTTTGACCCAAAGACGATCTTTGTACCTTTTTTTTTTTTTTGTACAGCTTACATGGAAATGCGAATAAAGGCAACAATTCACTTTTTCTCATTTTGGGGTCAATCTAGGAAAAGTCATCAGATTTCAAGTTGAAAAAATATCGTTTCGGGGAATTTTTTTTTGGGGGGGGGGGGGTTTAAAACGGTGGTGCATCATTTTGACCCAAGGACAACAGGATGGTTATACATCTGTGGTGTTGTCCCATCCTGGAAAATAATCATTAGCTGACATGCTGACTAGTAAAGTGGTCATCATGTCTATTATGTTCAGCTAATCTCAGAGCAGTACAGGAATCTGATCTAATGAATTCCTCTGTGTACATATGAATTATTGTCAGTCCGACTGGTGCTGAATAAAGACTATCAATCCTTCAAAGAGGAGTTTACGTTATGAAACATTCCGATATATGATACATGTTAGTACTAAATGATTACACCATGCAAAGTAATGCTACTCATGCTGAACTCAGAAGCCAAAATAAAGGAGTCTTGTTAAAACGCATGAGGTTAATTACAAGATTTATTGCCAGGGCAGCTACTTTGGCAACTTGAAAAATATCCCACTTGCTGTGTATATACCAGCACTGAAAAGAAATAACACAGACAAAATGTACCCAAAGGTTATAAAATAATTTATCTCTCCTAAATACAGAACACACAGCCATTCATTTACTGTTCAGCTGTGAGGTTCTTAAGTTGTTTGAAGTGGTTCCCTAAATTACATTTTTATCATTAAATAAAAACTTCTCTTGTTGACAAGGCCAGATGCACAGTTTGATTAAAGTTTGTTTAATTACATTTGATTGAAATAGAAGTTGAGACGATATAGTGCTCTTTTCCCTTCTGCGCTGGTTTACTGGATTTTTTCTTTTTAGGATTATTTTATTGGTTCTGTCAACTTATCTCTTTTAGTTTCTGACAATGTATCTTTGACTTCATCACGCCCCCACACCTCCCACAGATACACACAAATGGGATTATTCCACAGCTGGCTCTTTGTGTTTCTGTCAGCCCTCCCAATCATTGTGATTGATCAGTGGGAGGTTTTACTGTGTCGTGTCTTTGGCTACACCGCACAGTCTGGCCACCATTGTCTGCATCTGAAATCTATATTAAGGACATGGAAAGAGATCCAGTAGAGCCTATTGTTAATGGTTTTGTTTTCTTTACAGACTTGGATTTAAAAATATGTCTACTATCAGGTGTTTGTTGTTGTTGTTGTTGTTGTTGTTGTTGTTATTTTTTTATGTCAAGGTTAATCTCAGAAATTATAATTTACAGCTTTATCATTCCTCTTTCTTGTTAAGCTTTTTATTCAAAAGTCAATCACAGAAACATCCTTTATTACAATTTGTCCACATTTTTAAAAATAAACACATAAAATAAGCAAACCAAAAGTACAACAGAAAACAGCAAACAAACACACATTTTAACAACCTTCATCCACCAACCCTCTTACCCCTCACCCCACACAGGAAATATGTCTGAGTAAAATTTACTGAAATTGAAGAAAAGTTTACTCTACTCAGATAACATTTGGTCCCACTTTAAAAAGAGTTACAGTTCCTCTTTGGGTGGATACAGAACCAAATTTACTCATTTTGAGGAAAATACTGTTGACTGTGTAAATAATAATAAGAATAGAATAGAATAGAATAGAATAGAATAGAATATACCGGGTACTATAAATTTCTGGGGAGAACCGTGGCGCCCCAGGTCACATGTGTGACCTCATGTGTGCCCGGCACCCGAGGTCATTTTTCTGGCTGCTTCTCCTCAGCTACATGGGCTGTGGTCACCGCCAAGGATACAACAAACAATGCAGAGATCATTCTCTGATCATCAGGCTTTGTATAACCCTTACGTTTTGTCATGATTTGCGTCGTCTGGATGTAAACAGGAAGTGAGTTTATTTGCGGTCAGATCCCGACCAATAAGAGTGCTTGATTTAATGCCTTACATCATATCCAACCAATGGGAAGAAAGTCTCGCACTAAAACCTCACGATAGATGCAACTCCATGAGATTTCAAAGGAAAAACATCATGGGCCTGGAAAATAGAGCGTGTGCCTGCAAACCGGACGGATTTCAGTAGATTTTCGCAAAATTATCAGGGGAAAATATATATTAAAAAAAAAAAAAAAACACCCTAAATTTGAAAATGAGTATAGTGGTGCTAAGCTAGCAGTATACTGGTGCAGCACCATTGTTCCATTGTCTGGGAAGAACCCTAATAGAATAGAATAGAATAGAATGCCTTTATTGTTGTTATACGCATGTACAATGAAATTAAGAGACAGCTCTCTTATGGTGCGTAGTGCAAAATTGTTTAAAAGGAAAAAAGTGTAAATATACATAAAGAATAAAATAAGCAAGCATATCAACAAACCAAGAACCAGTAGAGGTAAATGTATATTGCACTCGACCCTGACTGGACACTAAGGAAATGCATTACGAATATGTCCTTATATGAGGTTTTGTCCTTTTTTCACGTAAATAATACTCAGCAATTTTTCCTGTGCAGGACTTAGGACATGTCACACCAAGGGAGCCCACATAAGTTGTAATTATATTCAGGTTGAGTTATCAATATATTATTGAAGGGGATGCCAAATCTGATTAAACTGGTGTAGTTTATTTAACAACACGATCAGGAGTTTTAACAGTAACTTCATAAGAAGCACAGATTAAAAGTTGTCTTTGTGCAGTTGTTTTTAAGAAATATTGGGGATTAAATTAGTTTTCTTGGAATAAAGGAGTAAGTGTCATGTCATGATCAAGAGGTCTTTCATTTTTCATGTTTGGCATTCTAGATTTCATCATTCATTGTGTGTTTATACCTCTCAGTGCCTCACAATTGGAATTTTCAACTGGAATGGACATAACATTATGCTGAACAGCCACTAAATCCTAGAGCTAATTTGTGGCATGTCTTGATATTAGTGGTGCTGAAATCAAATAGGCAAACATGAATAAATTGTTACCCAAAAGAAGAATCTGCCATTATTTTAATAAGTTTCACTTCCTTTCAACCAAATTTTGACTATATTGCGTGAATATAGTTTTCTCATATCCAGAGGTTTGTTTGGTCTCGCATAAGAAAAAACACAGATCTGGCTAAATATAACTTTGGAGCTGACTGCATAGTTTTCCATGAAGAATTATTTGACTTTTCTTGAAACTTTTTTTATACAAAGGTGTTAATATTCATTGCATATATATAAAAATTTAACAATATTATATGACTCCATTATTTATTAATTTTGATATACAAGTGTTTATGGCCTAAAAAGGCCATCTACAACATAAAACGATATGTTCTAAAAAAAAAAAAAAAGAAGAAAAAGCACCGTCTTGTCACATGAATTGTATAGGTCTATGTTTGTGTGTGTGGAGGAGTATGATCACACACAAACATGTACATCTGTGGGTGGTTGTATAGTCTGTGAATGTATATAATATCCATATAAAGGTGTATGGAGGTGTGTTCCATCACCTCTTTACACTTTTCCTTTGGTTGAGCAGTGTTTCAGAGTGAAGGACAAAATTCTTCTTCTCATCATCGTCATCATCAGCATCAGCATCATCATCATCATCAGCATCATCAGCCTGACAAAGTTCTTGGGCGTTTTTGACACTAGGATTGCTGATAATGCTTTTTGCAGCTGTTTAGGAATACAGGTGTGACTCTTCATTGGTGTAGTTTGTCAAATTTGTTGTCTGACAAGGATAACCAGCATTTCATTTTGTGAAGCAGATTCTACAAACATCAGCCATCTTGTTCAGTTTGTGCATCCAAGTATGTTCATAAAATCCAAAATGTGTCCAGATGTCCTGGCTGATGGTTAGCCAAACACTCAACTGCAGTTCAGCATAAGTGAGAAACATTTTATATAGTCTGTAAACCCTTGATTATGTTCTGTCACAGCATTAATGGAGAAGTATGTATCATAACGCACCATTGGATCTGTATCTCAAAAGGTTTGCATAGAAATATCCAACAGTTTAGAGGTCCCATAATGACTCGAGGCACCTGAAAAAGTAAATCCTCGGTTGTTCATTACTGCAGATGACATCCACATGGTGCAGATTAGGAATAGACATTTTAATTACTTTTAGAAGTCAAATAATTGCGCCACTTTAACTCAATGAGTGGCAGTGCCATCAGTTAATATATGTCCTCTAGCAAAACCAAGACGGTAATAAAAAAATACTGAAATACACCATTTAATTGTGCTATGGCTCAAGTGGTAGAGCGGGTCGTCCAATATCCAAAAGGTTTGCGGTTCGAATCCCGCTCTCTCCAGGTCAGCTGTTGTGTCCTTGGGCAAGACACTTCACCCTCCTTGCCTCCAGTGTCACTCACACTGGTATATGAATGCGTATGAATGTTTGGGGGTGGTCGGAGGGGCCGTAGGTGCGAAATGGCAGCCACGCTTCAGTCAGTCTGCCCCAGGGCAGCTGTGGCTATAAATGTAGTTTACCACCACCAGAGGGAGAATGTGAGAGCGAATGGATCAACAATGTAAAGCGCTTTGGATGACTTGAAAAGCGCTATAAAAATCTAATCCATTATTATTATAAAACAGTTTTTCAGACCTTAACACAGGGGTATCAAACTCATTTTAGTTCAGAGGCCACATTCAACTAAATTCGATCTGAGGTGGCCCAAGCCAGTGAAATAATAATAATATATAAACAATGTCGACTTCAAACTTTTCTCTATGTTTTACAGCAAAAAAAGTTAAATTAATCAATGAAAACGTTTACATCTACAAACTGTCCTTTCAAACAATGCAAATAACATGTACAAACTGAAAATTAAGTGTAACTTTAACAGTTAACAACTTTAACATGCTTCAGTTTATCATTTCCACATGTTCATTATAACTTACAGACACAGTGGATCTACATAACATTTAGTAACAGGAAGAATATTGTTAAATTGCACTTAATTTTCTGAAGACATATTCTCATATTTGTTCAGATTATTTACATTTTTTGAGAAATTCTAATTTGTAAATGAAAATATTTGCACGCATTAAAACAAAACAAAGAGAAAAATTTGGAATTGTGAGTATTTATAGGTTATTATAATAGTATTTTACTTTTCTGGCCCACTTGAGAACTTGACCACTTAAATTATTGAATGCGGAACATGAACTAAAATGATTAATATCTTAATATCTATTTTTGCACCCTTTGGCGGGCTGGATTTGGCCCCTAAGCTGCATGTTTGACACCTGTGCCTTAACATATACAGTAATAGGATAGAAATAGTGCCACAAACATTTATTTCACAATTCTGTGAAGAAAAACCAAAATCTGCTCCCATCCCCACCCCCTAAATAAAAATTGTTTGACTCATAATCATTTTGACTAACTGCTTAAACCGATTTTTGTGTTTATCCTTAATAAAGATTTTGGTCCATAAGGTGTATATGAGTCAGGCTCATATATTTTTGTTGGTGTCTGTTTTATGAAATTGGTTCTATTTTTTGTACACAACGTATAATGTAGAAAAGAAAAACATATACTTGGATAGAATCTCATCTTTTCTCAATGCAAAAGATGATTCCAAAACAGTTTATTTTAATATAGATATCAGAAATGTTTACTCCAAATTTTCTCTATTTGTTTAGCCCTAGCTGAGCAATATATATATATA
>JAQQZY010000009.1:26767321-26778006 GCA_030068375.1 Ostorhinchus rueppellii | reverse complement strand
TATATATAAATAAATAAATAAATAAATAATGTTTGGCTATAAATTATTACTATGGTGTGGCTCTGAAGATATTCTCCTCTCTTGTGAGGGTGTTAAACAGGGGCTTTGCTGCTCATTATGGGCCCCTTGAAAGTGAAATCGTTGTGAACCCTACACAAATTGACTATCCTCTCAATTTATCGGCCTGGGGGGGTGTAGATGTGGGTGTGGTCCATAAACAGTGTCACGACAGCATGAAAACAAAACTGAAACTTAACATGCTTTTAACTGTTTACTCCCGACTTCTATGCCTCTTACGCAGCGGATCTTACACCAAATTTTCACAACTTCTTGCCTGCATCCACTGGGTCCCCTCAACTGCTCAATGGGCCCCCTGAATTTGTCATGTTTATGGCCCTTATCAGAGCCCCAGGTGTTTAAGAGTGGTGATCAGACCATGAAACTATGTTGACACCATTCAAAGACTTGGCTATTAATGCTACCAGTGCAGTATCATCAGTGAATTTAATAAAAGTGATGTTTAGGTTCCAATAACACAAGTGCTAGTGCAGAGAATAGCAGTGAATAGCAATGAGAGGCTAACACATCCTTCTGGAACTGGATGTGGCCAAGGGGGAGTAGGTTATATTGATCCTAACCAGCTGTTGCCTGTTGATGAGGAAGGAACAGTGATAAATGAGTGTTTGATGGTTTTCTCAAAATTATAGCTGCTATTGCCCTCTGTCACAGTGTTTTGATGTGTCTTTTCTGAATAAATTAAATATCTTTTTTGTTGTCTGTTTTTTTAATATTTGATGAAAGGTGCAACAAGGTGTAAACAAAATGGTGACAAATTATCACTTGATTTGGATGGCATATCAGCAAATTGCAGCCTAGAAATCAAGTACACAGAAAGAATCATTAAAACTCAAAATATTTCCCCGTTTAACTTTTATTTAGTCTCACTCCAGGATGAAATAAATGGCTTGTTAGCTACTAAATGCTCCACTATTTTCACCAGGCAGTCTCTAAAGTGTGCCTGTCAGCCGTTTGGTGCTTGTCAGGTAGTGCATAGTGGGTTGTTAGAGGCTTTCTTTCTGAAGACGACCGCTGCAAACAGGGTTGATGAGAGCAGAGAGACTCAACTAAAACTAATTAAAGCTGTGGGCTGTAAAACAAAATGAAAAGAAAGAAAGAAAAAAAACTCACAAACTAAAAGGCTGCACTAAGGTGAGAGGAACTACAGAGTCATTCCAACTTTCTTTGAGTGTGTGAATGTAAAATGATTGTACCTACTGAGGATGTAAGATTTTTACAAATGCAGCGCTCTGTTGTCAATTATTGCATGCAAACATCCATGCATAAATGAAGCCTGCTTTTCATAATAGTCTACTCTTTATTTATACCTAACATAACATTCTGCTGAGAGTTATCCTCAGGAATATTCCCTTTTGCTACACACTGAGCACCTTTTGTTTCTCATACAATAACTTCAAGAACAGCCGACAATTTCCCTAAAAAGCTTTAATTTCAAATCAATCAGTGCACTCGGCTGAAACTCTACAATTTTCACTACAGGGAAAAAAAAAATCAGCAGTCTGTATTTGAATAATATTGTTTACCATCTCCAAAGTATTTTCCACATCATAGCTTTTCAATAAAGTAACATTGATTAAGACAACTTAAAATGATGAAGGCACTCAAGAGGAAGCAGGCTGGAACATAATCCAAAAGAAAAGTGTAAGAAAAGAGCAGAAAAGTGAATAGTATTGCTACCAACTTTTAAATGTGTATTTAAAGCAAAAACAGCAGCTAATTGTTTTGTCATTATGGAGCAAACACAAAGAGGACAATTGATCTTGGCGTGGCTGTGGCTCATTCCTGATAAAATGTAAAATGAATGACTGCAGGTGTTGCCATTTTTTGTAATTAATAGTTTTATAATTGGACAAATTAATGAGCTGGCAGATGAAATATTGGAGCAGACATGTGAGGAAAGCAGTTGTCTCTCAGGAAGAGACCAATCTGCACTTGCGTAATGAAGAAAAACTTAACTAAATCAGCAGCTCTCCCCCTCCATCTGCTTTCTTTTCAACTTCTTGTTCTTGTTCTCGAGGGCCCAAATCACTGCCGCGTCTCTCAGTTCACTGCGCAAACAATAACAGCGGATAGAGATTTCCCTTTGCAGTGATAATAGAATCAGTGTAATCCCATTCCGTTGTCTGATCAGATACAGTCTAATTCCTATCTCGTCTTCTCCATTTCACAGGTTCTTGTGAATCTCAGGGTCAACTGATGCAGCCATGGGCCAATCGCTGGATCTTTGAGAGCAACCTTCCTCCCCCTTCTTCTTCACCTCTCCCTCCTCCTCTTCCTCTACTTCCCTTGCCCTGCAGATCTGGAAGTTGAGTCCTGCAAAGCCCAGCTGTGATATTTTTTTCCTACAAACCATGACTGGCTCGTATTCTCGGATACCTGGCCGAACACTCCCAGCACTATTTTTATACCTTGCTCCTCTGCTGCTGATGGACAGCTGGTGCCATGCAGCACCCTCAGGCCCAGAGTCGGATTCCTGCTCCACCTTAGTCCAGAATCGCTTCTTTGGCTTCTTCCGGTCATCATCAGTGTTCCCCACTGTGCCTTGCTCCTGGACTTTGCAGAACCCTGATCCTCGCCGCTACACTATCTTCATCAAGGTGACCAAACCCACAGAAGATTGCGTGCCATCACAACTCCGCACCTTTCAGTATGACTCCTTCTTGGAGACAACACGCACCTACCTGGGCATGGAGAGCTTCGATGAAGTGGTGAGACTGTGTGACTCCTCTGCTCCAGTGGCCTTCCTGGAGGCTGGGAAGCAGTTTCTACAAATGAGAAAAGGACTTCGTCGGGTGGGTGCTGTCATCACAGACGGAGATGGGGACTTCAAAACAGAGTACTTGGTGGTGGGGAAGCGTAACCCGAGCATGGCTGCTTGCCAGATGCTGTGCCAGTGGTTAGAGGACTGTCTGGCCTCCAGTACATCAAACAGACCCTGTGGCATCATGCAGACGCCATGTTTGTGCTGGGAGCCGCCTCCTCAGCTCAGCCACGGAGACAGCTGTTACCACAATGGAGTTTACCTGGAAAATTGTTTACCTACTGTGAAAGAGAGTGGAAAAGATACAGAGATAAATGGTGAGTACACAAGCTTTTTTTTTTTTTTTACAAGATTACCGTCAGCCTATTGTTTCCCCAGCAATTTTGGTGCTCTAGGATCAACTCCATCCATTGTATGAGTTTGGAAATTGCTACAAAGTAGGCAAAGAGCTAAAGGGATATGAATATGTGAGGTGGGAGTTGATCAGTAACACCCCCAGGCCTGAGAAAAACACACACAGAATCACAAACCACCTTTGCCAAGCCATTTAAGTGTCCCAGAAAAATCATTCATTTATTCATTCATTTCTAATTCACTTAAGCACTTGAGAAGAAGATCTCACAGTTGCCTGAGCCTGTTCCAGTTACTAATGAGTGAAGGTGGAACACACCCTGAATGTGAAAAATCACGATCGATTTAATTATCCAGATTATGTGTAGAAGATTTTCACTGATTTATCTTTTTGTCAGACAGCCATTTCCAATCAAAGGGCAACCCTTGACAAAAGATACAGTTTTACCTTACCAAACCACCCAAGATCATTTTACTTGGTGGTGTTAATGTGGGAATTTGGCGTTTTAATTTGGTAAGTTGAACAAAAACACTCGACTAACCAAGTGATCAAGGCAGTGGTGACTGTTTTTATGTGGAGACTTTTGTGCCATTCAAGAGGAAGGCTTTCAGTTCTTTGTGGTGGAATAAGTCTAGTTTAATAGACTCAAGGACAGGTGGGCTGCACATCTCACATTAGGGTGTTAACATTTTTTTGCCATGAAATAGAGAATGATGCAGGCAGCATCGTCGTTCCAAGGCCTAGAATGATTCAAAGCAGGATGTACTCAGCAGACTTTCAACCCCTGGAATACCCACTTTAACCCTTGATCCCTTGCTGCACCCTGCTGTGCAGAAAATCCCATTGCCAGCAACTGAATTTAGTTGCAGCAGGCTCGAAAGAGTTAATAAATGTATGATTTTTCTGTTCTTTTCTGTTTTCCCTGAACATTAACACTAAAGAGTGATTAATCATCCAAACAAATTAATCACTACCAGCAAAACATTTTACAAACTGTCAGTAGTGGGAGAACTTTCCACTAGTGGCCATTTGTACTTCCCAAGTGAAATTTCTGGAAATACTTAGTTTTTCTCTTTATGATATCTATTGATTCATCACCTTCCTCTTGCTACAAACTTTTATTATATTGGCTTTGAATCCACAATTGTTGCCCCTGTCATTAATGCCAGCATTGATGTGTTTCATTGCAGTCCTAAAATTCAGTTTGCAACTCAAAACCACATGTTTTAGTGCGCAGTGCGTCTCTGTAGTGCAATGATTAACCCATCCAGTAACTATAACACAACCCTTGCTTTCAAGAAATTACGACCAGAATGGATTTACTTTTGTTGTCTGACCTTAACATGCTGCCCTTGGAGTTTAGCATGCTCTCAGCAAAATGATAGAGAATGGCATCTTCTCTAACAATCACAGCAGGGAAAACGCATATGATTTGTGAAAAGTGAGGATAATTGTGTGACATTGGCTCAAAAGCAAGTGGAGTGCTTTGGCTGTTTTTGAAAAAGAGACAAAAAGAGACGAATGGAAAGTTTCTGGTTTCATCTAATGGAAATGAGCTCTGCGACCTTGCGAGGTCAGCATCGTATACCAATCCTCTGCGGCCAATGGAGGGATACTTGATCGGCCTTCGGGAGGTTTCTGGAAACAGAGGAGAATCAAGTGTTGACACAGGATCGCTCTGGGGATGCTCAGAGCGGGGGGAAGAGGAGATGTAAAAACAGACAAAAGGGGGAGGATGGAAGGAGGGAGGCAGCAGAGATGTGATGGGATAAGGGCCTGTGGCTGAAGTCTAATTGTCTGCTGCTTGATCCCGGCTCCCCTCCCTTTCCCTGGGCAGACAGGATGTGGCCTGACATCTCTATCCTGGCTTCGTCAGGACTATGGCCAGAGGGATGGAACATTTCTCGGCTCCCCTTTCTCCCCCTAACCTTTCCACCATCTATCTCTGCCTTCCTTCCTTTGCTTTTCTCTGTCGCTTCCTCTCATCAGCCTGTGGTCTTATTTTATCCTCCTCCTCCTCTTCTTCATCTTCCTGAGCCACCATTACTACCTCCCCATCTTTCCCTCCGCGGGCTGATAGTGGGCTGATTCTGAGCCAGTCGTGGGAAGCCAACCAAGTAGAGAAGATGTTGCAGTGGGTATCCTCCTCCAGTCTCCAGAGCAGCTAATATCCCCTCACCACCCAATCCTCCTCTTCGCTAGTTAACGCACTTATGTAATCTTACTTATGGTGCTGAACAGTGAGGTGTGGGCTGTTTGTGCCTTAAGGTGAGAAAAATAAAAAGAAATATACCGTGCACAGTTGGCATGTGTACCAATAGGAAAAAAAGGGCCCATTATAGCTTTTCTTCTCTGTTTTTGTGCTTAAACCCACATGGGCGAAGCGTCTCTGAGACGATAATTCCAGGTTTGCAGTGAAAGAGGCGCTAGAGCCCTGTGCAAATAGAAGAGGCAAGCAGTCTGTAAAAATTTGGCTGGATGGGTGAGTGGATGGATTGAACTGGTGGATGAAGATAAAGAGAGGCCAGGGAGACGTAATGGATTCTGTGTGGAAATAGGTCGGGAGCTGGGCAGTTATGGCCCACTGTGCAGCAGAGAGAGGAATAGAAGATACGGGTGATGGTTGTGAGTGATGAATGGACCAAAGACAATAGCGACAGAGACAACAGGGATGGGGTGGAAGAGAATAAAGGAGAGTGAGGAGGCTGACAGAAGGTGAGAGGAGGGAGTTGTGTGAGGCGGACTGACTGGGGTTGATGAGGATGGATCGCTGGTGCTTGGGTCAGGCTGCATGCAGCTGGACCTGTTCAGTCCCATCGGCCTTAGTCGCAGAGGAGTTCATAGATTACTGTCTGTCTCCCAGCCTCCTTCACTCCTAGTCTGCAGAGGGACTGAAGGTCCTGCCCAGCAACAGATGGAGGGCTGAGACCTGCTGCCACAAACTCGATCTCTGCTCATGTTCAGCTGATGGGGACAAGAGAAGGGTTTAGGCTCCTTCGAGTTTGTGTGGAGTCTGTGTCCTGCATCACACCACCTGTCTGAGAAAATACTGACTTCATGAGTCAAAGACGTTCATGTAACCCATTTTTTTTTATTTCTTTTTTGGGGACAATGTGGGTATGGTGAGGACAAAAGTGAAGGTAATTTGATGAATAATGATATTATTGCCATTGTTATTTCAGAACCCCTCCAATTCTTAAAAAAGCTAAATGAATTATTAAAATGTGTGATCCTCATTCACAAATACATAATCAATGTAATACATTCTGACACTAAAACCAAAGTCTCCAAATATTATTTCTTCTTCTTCTTCTTCTTCTTCTTCTTCTTCTTCTTCTTCTTCTTCTTCTTCTTCTTCTTCTTCTTCTTCTTCTTATTCTTATTCTTATTCTTATTCTTATTCTTATTCTTATGATTATGATTATTGTGATTATTATGATGATTATTATTATTTAGCAAATGTGTTTTAGGATGGTTTTATATTCCAAGGTTAAATGCATAGTTATTCTGTTTCCTTCTTTAATTCTTCAACTTTGAATTTTTCATAATTTGTTTTTTCTTGGCTATGAACAAATGAGTCTCTGCTTTCAGCTGAATACATTAGCCATAACATAAGGAAACTGATCATTTGACTTGTTATAAATAAACAAACCAACCTCGCTGTTTTCACCACAGTTGACACCTATTATGATGAGGGCAGCTGACGGCAAGCTGGGGAGTCATATGATCGGCCAAATGGTGTGAATCCGTGGCCCATGCTTCCACGGCTCCATCCGATGGGTCAAATGTTCACACATATTACCCAAATTGGATTCAGCACAATTGCCATACAAATAAACATGCAAGAAATAGAGACAACAGTCCATCTAATTGTACTTCTCATGGAGACCTGAGATGGGATTGATTTTGTACAATCCACTTCTAATAGTCTCACACCTTTATTTTTATTCCATAGTGATTTCTCAAACTAATAGTCTACTGCACATCCTTAAGCCACATTCTGCACTGAGTTTCCATTTTCTTCCTTTCAGCATCTGGCTAGGCTTTGATACAGGCACTATTTATAAGGTTAATATCTCCCCTTTCTGTTGCATCACAATCACTCCTGTTGTTTTCACTGCCTCTTATTAGACTGTTAACTGCATAGTCACATACAAGATGTCACAGCTGAGCTGACTTGGCAGTTTTTCTGTCACCAGTGAGGGGAGCTCCAATGCAAAAGGATTCAGTCAGTGACGAGGATGAGTCACAGTTCATCTGGGGGATCTCAAAAACATGCATTCAAAATATCACTAACCATTCTTAATGATACCAGCAACATATCAATAACTGTTGATGAACTGAACGATTAAGTGAATTCACGAGGTCAGCGTGGCGATATTTGTGCCTCTTGTGCATAAAATAAATCCCACCATAAGTGCAGATATTTAGATAAATGTATTGATCTACACACAGATGGGGTCAGCAGAACTATTTTAATGATAATCAATAATAGTGAAATCAATCAGATTTAGTGGGGGGGGTTACCTCTGATATGATACATCTTAATTATTTATTCTAGTGTGTCCATAGGTTAATCAATATGGCAAAAGGAAGCTCTTAACATGTATTGATTGAAACATGACCTTTTGATGAGGATGTATTATTTGTTGCTTAATCAATGTCAGGAAGTTTTGATGGTTGAAAGTCTCTCAGAATTGTAAAAAATGAAAACCTTGTGAAAATTAGGTCATAAAACATTTGCATTTAGCAACTTGGGGTACTAAAATGTCATTTTAAAAGTGAACAGTCCTGCCTTTTCATGGTATAAGTGCAGCTAATGAGCAGAAGTCCTCATTTCTCGCTATGTGAACTCAGCGGCCGTGCTGCGTGAGAAAACTTTAACCTTTAAGTTGGCTATTTTTGGCTCATCTTGACATTCAGATGGTCCAAGTTAAAGGTTTCAAGACAAAATATTGGCCCTTGGTGGCTTTAGCTCAGAAATATTGTTCATAAAATCTTGGTGAACCTCGGCGGTGTAAAAGTGGTGTGATTTCTGTCACGACGTGTGGCACGGAGCAGGAAACGATTCATTTTTCTGGCCTCTGTGGATCCCGGGGAGGCAGTGAGTGATTAAAGGTTGGATCAGAGAGATGTGTGGAGATGAGAGGATGCATGACTCAATTGGAACAAAGAACATTGTGATAGCTTTGAGAAAGTGCTCAGAAATGACCAACAAGGGGCACAGAATGTGAAGGAGGTATAGCACGACTTACCCACAATGCCATTTTGTGACCTTGCCGTCACATCACACACTCTTAACTCTTTGCTCTGCAGTATTTTGAAGTCTCAACTATTAAATAAAGCAGGAATATCTGGAAAGCAACCAGGCAATGGCAGTACAGCAGATTTAAGGCACCCTGCAGTGACCCGGAGAGAAGTGTGAATATTATTTTTTTTAGATTTGTCACCAAAAGACAGTCAGAGACCCAGGTATTGAAGATTCATTGTAAATAGTTGCAGTGCTCTTGTAGAGAGTTCTTAAAAATTCAAAGCAGCAAGAGGGGCTTATCTAAGAGACCTAATCACCCTTAATACGTTGTTAGGAGAGTATTTAATTGCTATTAAAACAATATTTAAAGGAAGAAGATAAAGAGGAAGGATCAATGTTCAAATCAGCTGGGTACTTTCAGACTTCTAACCTAATGTTATGCAAATGTTAAGTGAATTTTTGAGGAAAAACACTGCCAGAATGCCAAGTAATATGTGCTTCTATTAACGTCAAAGAGTTAGTGCATGGAGATAAACAGCTGGTGGCATAAATTCTTCAGTAAACCATAAGAGAAGAAGTCATTAAAAGAGCAGCAGTCAGCTATCATTACAGCTTCAGAAATATTCTTTTTCATTTTTATCTGTCATTATCAACATCTAAGTGGTTTGCTCCTTCAAGATGTGTTTTTCTAAATCTATAACTTGACTTCTCCACCTCAGCTAAGAATAAAAGCTCTTATAGATGTTTCAGCAGCAGTATTTCTCTTATTATTTCCACTGCTTGTGCTTTTTTTTTTTTTTGATACTTCAGCTGAAGAGGTGCATGAAGAAAGGGTGGATGTAAACCAAGGAGCAACAGCCATGGCAGAAGTGTCCTTAAGCGTTATACCACAGATGATTAGATGAGACTTCCACTGAAATTCTCTCGAAAAATTTTAAGTCTACCCATATTTCCAGGAGTCATTCTGGTGTGATTCACCTTGTTTACTGCCTTTAATCTGACGTAATGGATTGTAAAACTCATTATATCAACAACAAAAGCCTGTATGCTTGATTATTATAACTTCTTTCTTCACTAAACTTCACAGGAACATAAATGAATGCATTTAATTCAAACACAGCGATTAGTGCAATTTCCCCATAGTCAGTGTTTTACCTGGAGCAGATTGTGGTCTGTGGAGACTCGTTTAGGAGATGGACACAGCCAAATTACTACAGAATAAAATGATGAAAACATTATGAATAGAGCATCAAATTAAATTGACATTGATTTTTTTTTTTTTTTTTTTTTTCCTTAATCTTAAGTGTCTTCATACTGTTTAAGCTCCTGGTCCATTTTTAGCAGTGTATTAACTCAGTCGATTCTCTAAATGGGGCTGTCTTGGCATAAACCATTACTTTATTTACTGTCACCTGAACTGGACCGCGCTCACAAACAAAGTACAATAAGTGACGATTTAATATTTTATATCAAGGGGATCCACAAAGGTCTAGTTAGGTAGTGTGCTAATAAAAGCTAGCACTATACTTTGTCTTTTCTCATTTGTCTAAGAATTATTACTTCACTTTTCAATTTCTGCCCCTATCATCACATATAAAGCAGTATGATGAAAACTGGAACATAATCCTGCAGCAAATTGAATACAAATGAAGGAACAGAATTAGCTTAATAAATGGATAAGTGTACCACGTATAGAAAAACTTGTAGACCTGTGATGATGATCTGGGTGTTGTTTAACAGTTGTATTAAAAGGGTCATATTTAACTAAACCCACTTTTATTCATCTTTGGTTCGTTTATTTGTGTATTTGGACCCAATAGTTCTAAAAGTTGGAATTTGAACCCTCCAGGTGCTGCAAAGCTATCTTTATATTCATTCCAGCAAAAATCTAATCGATTTCTACAACTTGTCTTAATTCCTTCTTTATTTAGTACGTTTTATAACTGGTTACATCATCACATTTGTACATATAAGGTCAAGACTTCTGACGAACATTTCTCAGAGTATGACATAATTGTTTGTCAGCAGCAGCGGTTGTCGTAAAAAATTGATAATATGACCAAACTTCAAGTCAATTACCTAAAATGTTAAGGTTTTGGTTGAACGGGACAGAGCAGCACAGCCAACAACCTGGAGGGGGTGGGGTGTGAAGTTGCATATTTACATTTAAAGGTGGGGTGGGAGATCTTTTTTGGCACATATTTTACCATTTGGCTTAAAAATCTCCCCACAGTCATGTTGCG
>JAQQZY010000009.1:26755035-26767032 GCA_030068375.1 Ostorhinchus rueppellii | reverse complement strand
TGTATATTTTCAAAATCTCACTTGTGTTGAATTGCCGGAACCGTTTTTTCCAAGATCTCCCACCCCACCTTTAAAGGGCCAACGCTCAAAATGACCTTTCTGTGATGGCTGTGGCTCAGTTGGTAGAGTGGGCTGTGTAAAGACCAGAGGGTTGGAGGTTCAAATCCTGCCTCTGGCTGTCAATGTGTCGAAGTGTCCTTAAGCGAGACACTGTACTGAACTTAAATTGCTATTAGTAGGGTCTGGGGCAGCAGAATTCATATTCATGAATATGAATGTCAAAAAAGAAGAAAAATAAATAAAACATTTAAGCGTCAAACATGCATTACATATTTGAAAAGGAGTGAGTAGTATGACATATAACCCCCCACCCTTTCTCCTTAAATTAACAACAATAATAAGCTTCTTAGTCATATCTATACTCTAATGCCTGATACTTACTGTTAAATCTACTTTATATTATTCTTGTCATTACTCAAAAATAGGACTGAAGATGGGCCTGCGGAGTTCAATTAATGAAGCATTCAGACCCAAGTTTAGTATTTACATTTATGTAGACCACAGTGAAATGTTTTAAAATGCATAATTTCAATTTAAAAAAAAAAAGCAAAGTATCACTCCTTTAAACATTTTGAGCTTCTGTTTATTGAACAAAATATTTTTTTCTTGACAGAGAGCTGTTGTAATGATTAAATAAGTCCTCCAAATATCAAATGATTTTGTTACTGAAATGTTTTGTGAAGTATAATATGTGAGTGAGTGAATGAGTTAGTGTAGCAATAGTATTACCTCTTGTCCAAATTTGGTCACTTCTGGAAAGAGTCCAATCGCTAAAATGAAAATTTGAGAAAACAGTAGGTACTTAAAGGATTACTTCTTTATACGGCAGAGATTCATGTTGTATAGCCTGCATAGTATTGATATTAATTACATGTTGGTTTTCAGCTAATGGCTAAACAGCTGACGAATGATGATGAAGCAGCTAATTATGATGCTTTAATTAATGCGCCATCACTTTTAAAAACAGATTTTATTGTGATTTCTCCTTCCATGCACCCATATGTAACCACTTGAAAGTTAGACTGTCACAATAAGAGAAGGAGAAGCAAGTTCATTTCCACCTTCAATCAATTCGCTGGCAGAGTTAATGCCCAAAACTTTTGGTTGTAAATGTCCTCCAGGAAACGGCAGACTGATTTATCCATCATATTGTGAATGGCTGACCAGAACTGTACCCTGTCCTTCCCAGCTTATGCAAGGATGGGATCTAAGATGAGTTGATAATAGAAACAGAGATGGATGGGAATATTTCATCTGTTTTACCTGTTATGACTCCCTTGAGACCGTTTACTGGTGCTTGAAGAATCAAAAATGATCCTGTCTCGTCTGCTTTTGACAACTACTGCCAACACAGCAACAACACAGCATACACATTTCTGTTTCTGTCATTACATTAGACTCTGGGGAATCTGTCCTTAGATGATAGACTGAATATTTGTCTCCTCTTATTTTTTCTCCCAGCATTCTTTTTGCCTTTTACCAATTTCTCAAGTCCTCATTCCTGACTGGAACTGTAGAGTCATGCTCAAAGCGGTGACACTGACACATCTGCAAACAAGTCATGACGTGGGACTTGTGTGTATGTGTGTGTTGTAAATACTTGGATCATGAGTAATGGAGCCAGATTCAAACAGAAAAGAAAGATTAAGAGCTTGTTTTTCACTGCATGTTTTTTTCTTTTTCTTTTTTTTTTTTTTTTGAAGTCTGGTTTTGCTCATTTTATTACATTAGCTAATGGTAAACCTACTGTATAAGGGCATATCACCACAGCTGTCATTTTAGTGAAAATGCACAAAAAATGCATTTCAATCCCATATTTTGCAATACATAGAATCTAGAATGGATCTTGCTTTTATTTTGTACATTTACGTATATGCTGATGTGCTGTCGATTTCTTTTTTCTTTCTCTGTATAAGTGAATATTAAGAAAATTTACAAGTGACAAAAAAGTTAATGCTCCGACAAAACCTAATCTGCTTATCTGCTGGTTTTGACTGCTATATTATTAAATTTTTATGATGAGGTTCTTTTACAGACACCTTTTGGAATTGAATTTTCTGCTGTTTAGGCTGTTGATGTAAAACATGTTCCAATATCCAGTGTCCTGTGTCTGATACGGACCTCAAGTGCACACAAATTACAGGGAATTTTGTTCATTTGTGGTTTTAGTATAGCCATTGTGGCTTAAATGTCCCTTTGTGCACCATTGTATGTGATTTTATATCTCAGTAAAGCCATATATTACAACAAGATAATAGCTCAATAAATTTAATTATAAAAGGTTTTTGGGGTTTCATCTCTCTACTTGAGTTTATACCAAACATCTCTAAACACTACATCTTTAAAATGGAAGCTTCAAGATTCCATATTATGAAGACAATAATGTCATCAAAATAAAATACTGTGTAAATAGGATTGGGCTGGGAATCAATGTTTTTCAGGGTTTGCTGTTTCAGCAGACTAAGCATTCCTGCTGCCCAAATAACATTACCTTGTAGGGTAGAAATGTTGCATCATCCTGTGATATAAATGGTGCTGCCAAATCAGTACTTGTAGATACAAACATTCATATCACCCAGTGCTAGTTAAGGGCTTGAGTGCATTTTTGTTTGTAATGTTCTGATTTATTGAGATAAAATCCCACGACAAAAACTGGTTCTGACCTCTGATTAGTGGACGTCATTTCCATTGAATGAAAGGTAACAGAGTAATTTTATGGTTTGTCTTGATAACTCGCTATGTTGGGAGTGGCCGAGGTTTGACTCCATCCCAGGTACTTTGTCACAGTCCTCCGTCTGTCTCTACTCACTGTATCACAATAAAGCAAAGATGCCAAAAAATCTTTAAAAAGGCAAGAAATAAGCACTGGGCTTGTGTGATAAACTGACAGTTTAGACGTCTAACTGTACAGCCACTCAGTTCAGAAAATACCACAACTGTCGTGAGATACATCATCTCCTTAGCTGTGATCACAGTCTAATCAGCGCCGTCTTTTTTTACTGACTGTGATGGAAGACTGAAGAAATACTATAGGATCATCCTGATCATCAGTCCAAAAAAAGTGCCACAGGAAAGGCAAAGAAATCCTCATAAACCTTCCTGACTTGCACTTTTTCTCTCCTCTTGCTGGCAGGAGGCAGTGGTTGAGGAAGATAAATGTGAGTGCTGTGTCTTTCACTGCGAGCCTCAGTGTGGCTGCTGGACCACATTGTTGCTAAACTAAGGGATTTCCAACCCGCCTCCATAAGGAGCACTGAGGAATCCTAAAGCAAGGCTAATGCATTAGCTCCTCTTCACACTCCCATGCGTGGATGTGCACACTTGCATGCACCCACAGACACAGTGTACGCAACACTTGCACACACACACACACACGGTGAAATGTCGCACCAGAAAATGGCTCATACTCTGGTGCAACCACGCACTGGTCCCTCGTGACAGAGTGTGGGTGGCTGAGTGAGGCAAAGAATAAAGCTGATTTGTGTGTGTGTGTGTGTGTGTGTGTGTGTGTGTGTGTGTGTGTGTGTGTGTGTGTGTGTGTGTGAGTTTGGCTGGAAAACGAGATATGGTGTTTACCACAGGGGGCGCAATGTGGGCAGGAATAAACTGAAATGAGATGACAGGAAGATATGGGTGTAGAAGGTCGGTCAGCCTGCAGGAAACCTCCCTGCCCATTTGTAAAGGAGCTTTGTGTTTTCTGCAGGGTGAGTGCGGCCATGACACTTTCACCTTGTTAATGATCACTTTACTGATTAGAGACCAACTGTGGTTAAACAAATTCATCTGACAGTCCTCACAGACAGGAGAAGGAGGGGAAAGGGATTCTTATTTGTGCAATAAACCAAATCCAGCAAAGCACCATGGGCAAACATAGACAAAGATGGAGCTATGTTGAGCACATTTGGCATCATTATAGATTTACTGCTGTGCTTTCTGATAAAACAACAGCTACATCACAGTATACTCCTCCTGCAGTTCTTATCAAGGAGAAGGTGACTGTTGTACACATGAAAGCTTCTGGAGTCAAAAATATGGGGACATCTGCAGGTGGTTTACTGACCGGTCCAAAAACGAAAGCAGCAGCTCATGCACTTTCATGTCTAGCAAACCTGGGACTTGGTTCTTTAATACAAAGGTACTTTTTCTTTCAGATTAAAACTTAAACAAGGTGTCCAACAGAGGATTGAGGTTGCTCAGTGACAACACTGGACAACAGGGTAAAATGTACTGCAGTTCAAGACCTAGCCTTATAAAAAGCTTGTGAAAAGTTTAGAAGAGTTTTATTTGAGTTTGATCAGTCAAGATACACAAATGACATAACACAGCCACTGCCAGAACTAGAGAGAGTAAAAATAAATGCTCAATTTACAATGTACTCAGGTTAAAAGTTTTGGGTGGTGCTCATCATTTACACTCCTACACTGCAAAACAAAACTATTGAGCCAGTGTTGAAAGAATCTTCTTACAGGTACTTTGTTAACCAGCGCCATAAATGATACCGTTACCATAGATACATATGAAGGCTGAATGCAGATTATTGTAAGATGCTGTAACATCTCCACATTTTTGGGAAAACAGAGCTTACACTACATAACAATGCTGTCCCCTTTCTAGTAGTTGGAGCTGAAGTGGGTCTTTATTAGATTGTCTTCTTGTTCAACATTAACCTCCATTGACTGATTGGGTTTAAGATCCATTTCGGTTTGCATTTAGATCTGGTGCATCCATTTGTGCATCCATTAATCCTGACCGCCAGTAATGGAGTGAGAAACTGATTTATTGTCATGGTATAAGGGGCCTAGTTTAGGCTTTTTGTTTTACTCTGTATCAGGGGGATCTTAATTTATTGAGAGGTAGTCAAGTTATTAAAAAATAGAGGAAAAACTCACTAGTTACAGCAGCATCACTCCCCTTTTTTCACTCTAAACTGAATTTTATATCTGCATAAACAGTGTAAAGGTTTTAAGTGGCTATCTTATAATAGAACATCTCTTTCTATGCTCTCATGCTGTTACTCCACAGGGTAAAAGACTGTGTAAACAGTTTTGTTAATTGAACAGATCTGCAATGTATGATTGCAATATTTTCTTATCTTTCATAGGACTAAAAACAATATTCCATTGAACAGATTACTCAACATCTTAGTAGTGTCACTGGTAGGATCTAAGTCTTCTATTTATTGTTTCTGCTGTGGATACCAAAGCTTATGCTGATATTTTAACATGAAATCCTGTGTGCATTAAAGCGATTTAGACAAATCACAGACCATCCCATCTGACCCGGTCACATCTAATGATCATCCAGCAAAGACAGAGATGCTTACAGCTGTACTTGAAATCATCATAATAGCAACAAAACCAGCTGCAGATTGAAATTGCCAGGCATGTGGGCCAAATTTTCCCTCTAAAACAGGAGTTTTAACCCATTTAATTGCCTCATTATTATCATTATTTATACACATAATATATGCAACACACTGGTTTTTGTTTCGTCCAGAGTTGCTGCTTTAGTTGCTCTGGACCTTATTACTGTTACAACCTGGCCTTGGGGATACCCTGGTGCAACATGAGAAGATGGACTTCCTTCTTCCTTTGCTCCCACAAACCACTAGTAAAAGGAATTTGTAGCCCTCAGAAGGGCTTCAGCGTCAGCTATTGGCTAAAACAATAAAGAAAGAAAAGAACTAAAGTTGGCCCAAATTACTCTTACCCTAAAAAAAAAAAAAAAAAAAAGAAAGCAAAAGGAAAAAATCCGTAATGACTAAACCAACTCCTAAACCGCATACAAAGCAAAGTGTGACCAACAGAAATACCACCCACCTCACACACCTGGGCCAACACATTACACTATAACTGTCTTTGCACCATCTTATAGACTCTATATTAAGGCAGTCAAAATGGAGGTATAAAGGAAGAACTGGGGAGGAAACTGGCGACACAACGCAATGTAAGAAATGAAGCACAAGAGATGCACCAACACACAGAAGGTTAACACATCATGAAAAATACTAGTACAAACAAGTCACAGTTTTGTGTGCATTTCATTTGTATACGTTTATTTGTTTTTACCCCATCTTCTAAAGGGGAGGCAAGGGGTATTGTTTTTGGTTTGGTTTGTTTGTTTCTTTGTTAACACTCTAAACTCAATTGGTTGAATTCATACCAAATTGGGTTTACAGATTGCCAGTGACCCAGAATAGATCTGATTATATTTTGGGAAAAATAGGTCAAAGTTAACTTTTTTTTTTCTATTTTTTATGTATTTAAAAAGAAAATTCCATTTACTTATAATGAGTGAATATTCTAACATATGTAGCAGCAAAACTATTGGTTGAATTCATACCAAATTGGGTTTATAGATTTCCTTTGGCGTAGAATATATGTGGTTGTATTTTGGGAAAAGTAGGTCAAAGATAAAATTTTTTATGAATTTTTAAAATAGTTTTCCTTCTTCTATTTTCTTATAATGGGTGAAATTTCAAATGCCTAGAAAAACATCAATTTTGGTTCAATTTACTTCAAACTTGGCACATATACAGATGCAATTGATATGGTAACACAAGCACATGCACAGACATGGTGACATCAGCTGGATCGATGCTAAAATAAGCTACAACATGTGTGAGGGGCGGGGTTTGTTGTGCCTGGCACCACTTGTTTTCATATTAATTCTGTGTGTTATAATAATCTGATAAATGAGGTTCGTTATCTGCAGGTAATGAACATTATATTAGCATTAAACCTTAGGTATCATATGTGCAAATAAGATTGCAGCCTTAAACTGAAAATGTTGTGTAAAAGTTCAGTTACAAATCATGGATCTCACCCGTAGAAAAATCATTTTCTGTTTGTTGTAGTTGCAGTTAGATATGTTGTATGATGCTTAATGTTGTAGATATTCATATCCAAGAAAATGAAAACAAAAGACAATTAAAGTTCTTAAGTTTCAGTTTTATGTTATACTGAAGTGGTACTAAACTGGCAAGTTCCAAAAGTTTCAGGAACAAACAAACCAAAGAAAAGTTAACTGATGGTAGATTTCATTCGCCTTCCATGAAACTGTTTTACGGTTTCTCCTGTGACTTATTATCACTGTTAAAGTTTTTATGATTAGGTTTATCCACTGGCAGCATTTGGGTAGAGTTAGGAAAAGACACCAGGCTCTGGTTTAATACAGAAAAAGACATAAAAATGTCCCTTGCAATTTGTTTATTACCTCCACCAAAGATGTTATGTGTCTGTCAGTCCATGTGCCAGCAGAACTATAGTACACACTTACACAAAAATTAACTCTGAGTTTCATATATTTTGTGGAAGGGTAGACAGTGGACCAAGGACAAGCCCTATGAGTTTTGGAGCAGATCTTGGAAAAAAAGGTGTTGTATTTTTAATTCTTTAACACTAACTCAGAATGATAGCAGAAGTATCTTCTAAATAACATGTCAAAACTTGTCGTATTTGCAGAGTCGAAACTCTGCTGCTTTTTGCTTTCAGATCAAGGTTTCTCTACGTGTAGGGCTGTGCAATTAATCGAATTTTGATCACAATTTCGATTTTGTTCTCAAACGATCTCAAAACTCATATAATCGAGTTGAAACGATTTATTTTCTGTTTTTCTTTACACAATTTCTGAGAGATGCGCATGTGCAATACATTCCATTTCATTGCAAAACAGCTATAAAGTACATATTTGTAGCCAAAATTTATTTTCAGTTTGAATGTTTTACGTAAAGAATCAATAACAAAGTGTTTTTTGAGAGAGAAATGGTGAATAAATGCACTGTGAAACTCAAAATTAATCGTTTGAATAATTGTAATTTCAATATTGACCAAAATAATTGTGATATTCATTTTTTTCCATAATTGAGCAGCCCAATATATCTCTCTATTTATGTTGTTTTACAGCAGCAAAGAGCACAGACACAACTTGAGGACATAGACTAAGCACAAAACTGGCCTTCTGAAAACCTCTTTCAGTCCATAGTGATGGGGAAGTATCACTGTTGTTATATACCAACTTTCAGTTCTCAGTCATTTAAGTTTTCAAAGGCATTACTTGACACATAACTATGCGAGAGTTCTAACTACATAACCATGGTAACAGACAAAACTGAGAAAAATGCAGGTTATACTTGCTGTTTTGTTTGTGGTTTAATAAAAATGCTGTTATAAAATGAAGAGGGCAGAGTTAGCCTTGGCAGAGATCTGTGCTCTCTTATTGTGTGTTTTTGTTGGAATTTTTTTTTTTTTACTTTTGTGTCTATTCTGGTGGAAAACTCCTGGATTCTGTGCATTTGCCATTCACACCATCCAAATCATGTCTGTTGAGAAAAGGCCAAATAGTTCTGACTGGTTAAAACACTTTACCACAGATGCACATATTGAGAAGTGCTGATATGTATCTGTGGTATCTGTGGTTTGTAGAAACAGTGGCAGCGTTTGAGTGACTGGGTCGAGTACACACAAGTTAATGGTCTGCAAATTAGGAGTAAATGCTCATCATTTCTACAAGGTGGGGTTGCAATGATTTCTTGTGTAGGGCATTTTACCACTGACTTGCCAATTAGTGACATTTAGGATTGTAATTAGTCCAGACCAGTAAATCATATTTTCTCTGCCATCGTGAAAATGCATGATGCGTTCACTTGCAGCATGCAAACATTTGACCTATCAGATGGTGCTTCAACTATCCATCAGTCACCCTCAGATTAATGAGTGTCAATTAGGTGCAAGGTTAGTTAGTTTATTTAATTCAGTGATATCACACATCACAGATGTGGTCCAGCCCTGGTTTTAATTGAGTTGAAGGCAGTGACGTCAAAGGCTCATGGGGTTTCTTGTCTTTTCACCCTGTTCTCTGACAAAAACCTCCCTCTGAGTTAAAACCGAGGTGAAGTGAGTTAAGGAACGTCTGTCTCCTTCCTTAAGACAGCCCGTCATTGGGCGTCCTATCTCAGGTCCGTCTCTTAATGCAGCCTGAGGGTTTATTAAACATTCATGCTTTAATTAAGCAATTTTACCGCTGCTACTTACTGGGCGATGATAAAAGCTCTGCTCCGGGATGAGAATGGTGAGAAGACAAATGTATCTGTGTGTGTAAAAGTATGCAAGAGGCCATTAATTTTCTGCCATAAAGGAAAGTGTGGGGATTAGGGAAAAGACAAGTTGAACTTTTTTTACCTCCTCCATCAGTCATGGGTGACTGCAGGAGAATGGTCGGTAGGACACAACAGGAATCCCTGTATTTTCTGACGGGCAGCTTGTCACTTCTGGCCTGCCACTCTTTCTCTTTTTTCTACTCTATTTTACACTTCACCACACTCTCTTTTTTTGGAAAAATCTAGTAGACTCCAGAAGATTTGAAACCCTTTTTCTCTCCTCACAGAAAAGTGCTCTGTTATTGAGGACTGCACTGTATCTGTGAAGGGTGAAATTGTGTGTGTGTGTGTGTGTGTGTGTGTGTGTGAGAAAATAGAGGATTGAATGTGTGTTGCCAGTCTCCTTGGCTGTGAGGACATTTAATGCTAGTCTGACTGTTGTTCTTCAGACTTGATGACTTGGACAATGAAGATGAATTACCTCAGATCACACCACGATGTACAAGTTTACTGCTACTGTGCGCCAGAGACGGGTGGAAAAATTGTGTATGTGTGTGTGTATGCGTGTGTGTGTGATGTTGTTGCATCTGCGTGCATCTGTGTCCTTGTTAAGAGCAGGCGGTGGCTCTGCGGGACGGCTGTAAAGGCTGCTCTCCTTGGCGATATCACCTGGAATGACACCCAGAGGTGACACACTGTCAGAACACCCACACAAGACGTAGGACACACACAAACAAAGACACACCCCCACAACAAGCTGAGGGGATCTTGGCCAAAATGTGCCACATCTAAGAAAAGAAGTCATTACTGTAGACATGTTCCATGCACTCTTCTGAAAGTAACACAGTCACAAAGTATACAGGTGCAGCAAAACACACAAACAGCTGACGTCTCCACAAAGACTTAAAGTTGTTTTATGTGAAGTATCAAAAACCTCCCATAGAAACTGATTTTGTTGTTTCTTTGTTCTTTATTGCTGATAATTCATGCAGGAGAAAAAATATCCACATGGACCCTGATTTCAGCAGAATCCACCTTCAGAAACACACAGTATATCCTCATGTTAAGTTCCATCTGGACTGCACTTACAATTAATTCACTGAATGCAGAAGCACAACCACGCGCATTTTTCACTTTCTCACTCTGCTGTCAAACCATTCTAATACAAAATGGAAAAAATAGTATTAAGTTTTGTTTCATTTAACTCTGCTTTTTCCTAAAAAGTTGTGTCTAGAAGGATATTACAGAGCACATACAGTATCTCTCGAGGGTAATTTAATCAAAAACTATCTGCTGTGTTTGCTGGAACTGCTGCAGAATCTAATGGGTTTGATCTTAGCTCGTGCCGTGCATTTGAACTTGAATTTTCATAAAAATACAGCCTAATCATACAGACAAACAGACAAATGAGAAGTGAAAAATGGATCCGGCTTGCCAGTTACATAAGTAATCTACAAATTGTGTGTACTTGGTGCAATAGCTGTGTGAGAGGGCAGTAAAAATACTCTGTAAAATTGGGCTGTTTGATTATGGAAAAAAATCAATATCACAATTATTTTGGTCAATATTGAAATTATGATTATTCAAATGATTAATTTTGAGTTTCACAGTGCATTTATTCAGCATTTCTCTCTTTCTCAAAACCATTTTATTGATTCTTTATGCAAAACATTCAAATTGAACATACATTTTGGCGACAAATATGTACTTCACAGCTCTTTTGCAATGGAATGGAATGTATTGTGCATGCACGTCTCAGAAATTGTGTAAAGAAAAATGGAAAATAAATTGTTTCAACTCGATTAAATGAGTTTTGAGATCATGAAATCAAAATCAGGATTAAAATTTGATTAATTGCACAGTCCTACTGTAAAAAGTAAAACATGAATAAACTTTTAAAAAAAGTTCTTCAATCGGTCACACGTTTAAAAAAAAAAATTGCTTCAGTGAACCAAATTAATTACATTCAATCCATCCTTCCATTACATTGAATATAATGTTTTAATGCAATTTAATTTGGTGTGTGAGTGGTTGAAGAACATTTTTAAAGTTGATTCAGGTTTTACGTTTTACAGTGTAATAATGGTTAAAAGTCCCAACAAACAGCGAGTTAAAGGGGGAGTCTAATCATATTTAGAGCGATAAAAGTTCAAAATGTGAGGTAGTTGTATGACATATCAGGTTCAAGTTTATTGTCACTTCACATGAGTACATGAAACTAAATTAGTAACCAGGACCAGCGGTGTAAAGCCCTCAATAACAACTCTAAAAACAGTAACCACATAAAGATACTAACAACAAAAACCTGATACTTACAGAATAAATAGAACAATTGCAGTGCAGGCAGTGAATTAAGAGCAGCACATCAAAGCAGGTAGGGCTGTGCAATTAATCGAATTTTGATTGCGATTTCGATTTTTTTTGTCTAACAATCTCAAAACTCATATAATTGAGTTGAAACAAATTATTTTCCATTTTTCTGTACACAATTTCTGAGAGATGTACATGTACAGTACATTCCATTGTAAAACAGCTGTAAAGTAGATATTTGTAGCCAAAATTTATTTTCAATTTGAATGTTTTGCTTGAAGAATTAATAACAACGTGTTTTTTGAGAGAGAAATGCTGAATAAATGCATTGTGAAACTCAAAATTAACCATTTGAATAATTGTGATTTCAATATTGACCAAAATGATCATGATATAGATTTTTTTTTTTTTCCATAATTGAGCAGCCCAAAAAGCAGGGTAAAAACGGGTGAAATAAACTAGAAAAGCACTCGGAGAGCGCAGACCTCCGCCAAGCTTATTGTGACTCCCATCCAACAGTCGTACTTTTT
>JAQQZY010000009.1:26724807-26741294 GCA_030068375.1 Ostorhinchus rueppellii | reverse complement strand
CCGGCCTGCTTCTACATCATCAATAATCAGAAATGAATGCAACTATGGATGAAAAAAATACTATGAACCTTATTGTGACACTACATACTGTAAGCATCATGTGGTTAAGTTGTGACAGTGAATGTGTCCTGTAATCAAAACCAAAGGTGGTGCAGTTAAATATTACATGTGCCAGTATTTTTTTTTGTTTTTTTGCCCAGGCAGTGTAATAACATCGACAATCTAGACTTGTTTGCAAAAGTTTCACCAGTCTATCTTCCATCTTCAGTTCATTTTTACAAGACAAACTTTTTAACCTGCCATTTGTCTTTGTAGTTTACCATCTCTCAGACGGCAGCCACGCTATCACCTAAGTATGTTTGTCTGTTGGTATTACTGGTTAAGGCTGGTTTGATAGATTTAGCACTAGATCTTTACACACAACATACTTCGGTTTTATGTGCGGCTGTAAACACAGACTGAGTCTGAATGGGACACACTCAGTCCAACTGGTCAGTTGGCCAGCAGTGCCTAAGTGTGTGCCCAGCTTGAATTTGCACATTTATTCAGGCGCTCCTGAATGATATAAAAGAGACCTGATTAAAATGTGTAATTTGTCTCCCACACCTTACTAAAATTTTAGTTTTTCAAGTTACTTTTTATGGTTTTACTTATAGAATAAGAATACATACATCCATGTTTCAACCTGTGAGAACCTCCAGTCCTATCCACCGTCAGTGCCAATGCTCTTCTGTGGTAGATGTCAAATATTAGATTAGATTAGCCTTTATTGTCATTGCACAATATTTCAGAGCAATGAAATTTCGAGTTTGTGTTACAACCAACCAAGAACATAGACACAAGACAGAAACATGGGGGTACAGGTACAGTTGTAACTTTACAGATAGGAAAAGGGAGGGACATCAGGGTTCGAGGTGAGGGAAAAAAAGACATATTTCAAACTGTAGTCATAGTCTACATGTTGTAATTTGTGAAAAAAAAAAAAAAAAAAAACAGCCTCTGCTTAAGCCCATAACAAAAGACAAACCGTTACACACGAGACTTAGTACATGGTTATCGGGGTGAGGGGAGAAGAATGACCCCCCTAAGGTCAGGAGACACAGGAGATATATTGTTGCCCTTGCTTCTGAAGCTTTGCCTTGTGTGGAGCTGTACAGAAACCTGTGCGTCACAGCGATTGGCGATTGAAAAGTCATTACATGTGCGGGCGACTAGAATCAACAGTGAGGCAGATCCTTGAGATCACACTGTAATTGTGTTGATATTGTGTCTCCATTCACTATGTTTTAGTGTTATTTGAATGTGTCTGACTAAAGAAATCATTATGATGTGGTGGGAGGACATTGTGTAAAACCTGCTAAGAAAGCTGCCTCATTCTGATTCTAGAAACTGTTAACCCGCCTAACAGAATTTCAGCTTTCACTGGAGAGATTTACTGTCCCACAGTGGTCTAAATGGTGTTTCACAAGCTTTTTTTGTTCCTGACAAGAATGAAATAGTGGTGGAAACAGAATGAAGACATTTCTGTAAATTCTTCCTTGAGTATTTCTTTTGTATGACAGGTCACTTGGGAAGAAAGAAAATACATATAAGAAGTGCTGTGGACTGAATTTGAATCCAGAAAGTAGTGTCTTGTGCAACGGAGTTATGAAACTTGGTTCATAGTCTCCTTTCTGTGTCCAAAAATAATGTGACACAGCGGTCAGAGATCCCAAGATCCCCTCCAGACAAGTTAGAAGAGATAATAAAAGCACACTCCACTGAATACAGTTGTGTGTGTGTGTGTGTGTGTGTGTGTGTGTGTGTGTGTGTGTGTGTGTGTGTGTGTGTGTGTGTGTGTGTGTGTCACAAAACTTCTACTGACAGTGTCATCTCCTCCACCTGCCTCATTTAAGAATTTAGAAACACGGAATATGTTAAGTTTAAAAGATGTAGACAAAGTGTTTCCTATAGTATGTCTGTAAGAATGCATTAATATTTGATTTTAGTGTCATACCAACAGATATCAGCAACACCTTCTATGTTCTGTGTTCTTGTCTGTAAACTTATTGGTTTTGTCAGCAATGTCGAGTGTCTTTGAAAACAGCCATGAAACGGCTTCAGTCCCGTCAGAATGTCCTGTCTGGTACCACAGAAAATATTCTAGCAAGGCATTTCATAGCTTGAGTGCCAGTGCTTTTGCCAACCGCCCACTACAGCAATGGCTATGAATAAGTATGACCCAACTTAATCAGTTAACCCTTTAAAGGAGTGGTATTTAGCTTTTTTTAAATGGAATTATACATTTTCAAACATTTCCCTGTGGTCTACATAAACTGTAAATGCTCTGCTTGGGTCTGAATTCTTCTTTAATTCAACTCCACAGGTCCATCTTCAACACTATTTCTGAGGAATGACACCAGAAAGGTGGTTTAAATCCAAATGCCCCACCCCCTCGAGGTTGTTGACTGTGCTTTCTGTCCCATTCAGCCACTTGTGTTCGTTAATACAACCAACAACTGGATTGGATAATCTTAGAAATTGTCTCGTATTTTAACCTTCTGAAAATAGAAACTTTTGGAAATGCTTCTGACCCTGTTTCATGTTTGAACTCTGGGATTTTGTTGTAATTTTGTCCAGGCAAAAACAACTTTTGGGAAATGATGAAGGAAAGGTCATTTCAAGTATCAGTGTGTACGGACAACTTTGAAGCAGATGTGTATGTCAGTGGTGGGTATTAAACTCTGGAATCTCTTTATAATGAGCTGAAGGACTGTAAGAACATATTTAAATTGAAAAAAGTGTATAAAGAAAGAGCAATGAGATTATATGAACAGTTATAAGTTATATATGATATTTTTTTTTTGTATTTGCATTGGATCTTGTGACATTATTTACTTATTTTGGTCTTATTCTTTTGCGTCATTTCATCAGGTATATATTTTGTTTTTTGGTTGTTTTTTTTTTGTACTTCCTGGACATGCAGTTTTGTACTTGGTTTGGTATTAATTTTGTATTATCTTTGGATGCATTTAGTTTGATTTGTTTGACTTTATACAGTTCAGATCTAGTTGTGTAGAGCTAACCATTAAGGCTATTATTATTCAGAAGGAGGCAGGAAATATTAGATTTTCTTAATCCTGCTCCTTTTTTAGCATGGGTGTGTGCATGTTTGTTCACTTGATGGTTAGGGAATGTTTTGCTGATGAAATGCACAACCATGAGTGAAATAAATGAAAAAAATGAAAATGATGCAAATACTCACATTCTCTGCCTGATAAGTTCACTACGTATGCTTTCGTGATTTGTTGTACAAGTTTTATGTGACCATTTTCAAATTAAATTTCCCAATCCCTACCATGGCAGGGCATTTTAGGGAATGCATTTAATCCTTTTGATCGTGCTGGTTTTATCCAGTTTCTTAACATGCATGTTAAGGTCGATACATTGTAAATTCTGTGGTCGTTAACCTTGATTAAAGCACTGGCTTAGAACCGCAGCTGTTCCCTGGATACTGCACACTGCTACAAATACTAATATAGGAACAAATAAACCTCTATGGACCTTAATGTCCTCTTTTATTTATGTTACCAAAAAAAGAAGATTTTCCATAACAGCACACTCTGACGGCAGTTTCAAGTGACTAATTGTGATACGGCTGTAAATCTCTGTTCTAATGATGTACAATTGAAACAGAAATCAGATGTAACTGGGGTGAGACCCGGAGGCAGAGTGGTGGCATGTTGTGTTGGTGACTGCTTACTTAATGTCACAAATGAGCCAGTGGGGGAGCTGATTGGGTGCTGGGTACTCTGTGGAGGGTTCACCCACAGGTTGAGCTTCTCACTCGACAGGAAGAGACAGATCGATGGGGTTTAGGTGTGTTTATGGCGTCTTTGTTTATTTATTTTAGACTACATCAAGGAGTAGACAGAAATCCAAGCCGGGTTAGAGACAATGAAAATACATGTAATGTATAATGGGGCATTTACAGAAGAGCGCTTTTATTGATGTGCAATTCACACAAGCCTACTGTTTTAGGGTTTTTTCACCTTCTTTTTTCATTTCCTTCTCTTCCTCTTATCTATGCTACCATTTTTTCCCCTTTTCTGTTCCTGTCTGCCTTCATCTCCCTCTGCCTCCCCCCTGCTTTCTCCTTTCACCGCCTGTTATCTCCACCATGCAGTTGACTGCTTCTGTCCTCTGGGTGTCAGCACTCGCCTTATCCTTCATTCAGCTGTACAGCTTAGTGTGAACCGATCGCCCCATTTCTGCCTGCATTTCATGTTTCCATGATTATTCTCCCTTCCTCTTGTCTCTGTCTCTCTTAACACTTTCCCCCCTCTCCTCGGCTGGCTGCTTATTGCCACAATAGCTGTCAACATCATACTTCACCCATCCCTTCCTTTGCATCTTCACACATACATACACACTCATAAGCACACCTCTAAATCAATAAATCTGTGGTAACCCTATCTATAAGAGCTCTGTATGCGTGTGTGTGTGTGTGTGTGTGTGGTGGTGAGTTTGTGGCAAGTATTGATGATTTCAAAGCTGCAGAAACTGGAGCTGTAACAGGAGATGCCCATCCACTCATCCCGTTGCTCTAAATAGGAGGAGAAGGTGACTTTCAGGAAGTTCATTTTAAACACACATACACATCTTTGTACATGTATGCACCCAGTGAACTGCAAAGCCATGTAATGCACACATAGAATAATTGAAGATGAATGTGTGTATGTGTGTGTGTGTGTTTTTGGAGAAAGCTGAAGGTCGAAGTAAAGCAGGGATTTTCAGAGGTGAAGAAGGGTGGATGAGTTTGAGGATTATTGAGGTGACTCTGCAGCCATTTCTGCTACCAGGGGTGTTCTGACAAAAGCCCCCCTCCTCTGAATTATTGAGAATATAATGAAACGTCCTTGCAGAGGGAGAAAGACAACACTGTGTTATTCTTCTCTCATTTTTTTTTTCCCCTCCCGGTGTCTGATTATTGGGGAGGAGGGGAAAAAAGTTCACTCTTGTCATTTTTCCTTCCTTCCTTTTTTCTTTTCCTGCAGAAGAATGAATCTTATCTCTAAATGGACCCACCCCCTTCTTTTTTTCTCCCGCCTTGCCAAAGCCTTAGTTTGACAGAAGGAGCTTCTGTCCTTTGCTCCAAACTGCAGTTAATCTTCCTCTGCATTCATAAAGCATATTTGTTCACAATAAATCCTGAAGGATTCAGGAGAGTAGCTGAAGGTTATTATGCTGTAACACTTTACTATCCAAAACCATAGAACAACCGAAATAGCTCCATTTCCTTCAGTGGGTTTAAGACCACTCCATGCTGCTTGAACAATGAATGAGCAATTGTGAGGAGGAAATGTAGCTGCTAAAAACTACAGCAAATATTGGAGAATTAATTATGTATTTGAGTGCTTCTATGAAACTGCTCCTAAAAAGAGGACAGAAGGGCAAAAAATTCAAACCAGATGTAGGCTAATGTTATGAAGCAAGTTTAGAAGCACTTTGGGTCTGTTTTAAAAAATAAATATTTGAGGTAAAAGAGAAACTCATTTTTCAGATAAAGCACATTTTCATCTTACTTTTTTACAAAAATCCACATGTAACATTTGTAAAAAGGACACGAAATTTACACGCTACAATTTTTTTCAAATGTCTTTTTATTCTCTCACAGGTATGTTTTGGGAATCAAACTAATTATGCAGGGCAAGTGAATCTTTCACAAAGACGACCGCTGTTGCAAAATCAGCCACGATTTATTTGTGTTTAAATGAGCAGGTTCCGCATGTAACAAGTGGACACGATAGGGTACGTACACAATCTTGAATGAGACTGAGATTCATGAAAAATCCACATGTCTGGATTAGAAAAACCAGTACAATTGTCAAATTTAACACAATGTCTTTATTTATAGCAGTATATAAGACCATTTCAAGCGATGTTTTCAAGATCAAATACACTGACATCTAGGTAGCTTTTTCTGTCTGAATTTTGGTCCTATTTTTGGCTCCAATATTTGATTAAAAATTCATTCATTTTGGGATGGCTCAGAGCAAGAGTATAATTTTTAGCATTTGCATAAGGTTGTCATTGCGTACATCCTGGGGGGAAATATGTTTAAATTTCTCTTTATTACTGGGTCTAAAAAAGCTGGCAAAGTGCCAAATACCAAAATTAACCCAGTTTCATTGAAGCATCCATTTACAACCAAATCTAGAGGGAGCAGAGGAATTTAAAAGCCGTAAAACCAGATTTGCTCAAACTTTCTTCCATTTCATTACGGATTTGCATTTGGCCAAAGCTCCGAGCACTGATAAAACTGCAAGAACATCATCAGCTCATCATTTAATTTAACAGAGGGCATTAAAGTCCAAACCAAAGTTGATGTTTTTGTTCTGTTGTACATTTGATCCTGTTAATAACCGTTCTGTCATCATCGCCTATGTGGCCTGCATCTCCTCATACTTTACCCTGATTTATTTGTAAATGATAATATTGGTAATATCGGTAGCTTTTAACATTTAACTGAAGGAAAACAAATAAACAGATGAATTCTTTTACTAGTGTGTTTTTACTCTGTGAATACGATGAGCAGAACCAAATCAAGATGCTGTATTCAAGGTTAGTTTGAGTACACTGCCATAAAAATTGTTATACTTACATCATTGCCAACATGAAAATGTCAACTATGTAAATTAACATTTTTGCCTTTCTTTAGGATTATACAAAACACATCTCCTCCTCTAATCATGTGCTCCACAGTTCTTTAAATAGCTGCTGATAACCTCCCAAAATGTGCCATACTTGGTCCAAAGTTGACGAGAAACTAACTGACCTGACACTTTAATTTGGACCATAGTCTTACTTCCTTCTCTCGCTGTTTGGTCCAATCTGTGACCTAGTTGAAGTTCAAACCGGCACTTTTGGGACGAATTATACTGATTATCTGTGTCCAAATGTGAGCTCCTGAACCTGTGCACTGGTTAAAGAGGTGTTAGGTGAACATATATTCTGAGCCTGTGAGAAACTAGATTCATATTTCCCTTTGTTTGCCTCTTGAAATCTCCTGATTGTCTAATTAACTGACATTTTCAGAGCAAACATAGAAAATAACATGCTCCAGGCATTGGGACATCACTGTATGACGGCACCAACAGGTTGTCATAGTAATGACATTATTCTTCTGGTAACTGGACCAACATGATTGCGCGTGCAGTGTCTATACAGTTGCTTATTTGTCACCCACTGTGAATCACATAATTCCCCCGTGAACACATCAGATAATGTGTTTTTTGTGTGGAACGGTAAATGGCAAATGGTGGAATCCATGTTTGACCAAATGGGAAATGATTTAAAGTAATCACATAATACTTCATTACATTTGATTATGTTCTTTTTACAATTTCCACAGAAAGACACCTGTACCACAGTAGGTAACACCTACCTTAAAACCATCCGCTAACTAGATGCGCATTTCAACTAAACGACTGAGTGCAGACAATTTGTCAGTCCTTTGAATCTTACTAATTTACCTCTTAATAATCCATTATCCAACTCCACACAAACATCTCCAGTCCACCTTTATTCCATTGGTTTTAACTGATTTAATTTCAGGTTGTTAATTATTCTGCTTTCGTTGTGCAACATCTTGTAACTTTTGTTTTGAACCACGCATAATGTAAAAAACCTTTACTTTGTTAATTACTTACTTACCAGCACCAAATGTGTCTTTTTTGCCCAGAGGGTGACATTGAAGGAAACACCACGAGGCTGTTAAAATCTGAATATTTTATCCCACCGGGAGCATCAAAGTGCTCAATAAATTTCATACTCATCTGCCTTTTTGTACAGAGAGATATCAAGGTCAAGGTAACTTTTAATGCATCCTGTAAGCAAAAACTGGTCCCATATTAGAGGAACTGCTGCACAGACATTTTGATAAATAACACTAAACTAAATCTCAGCAAAACCAACTTTTCTCACATACACACATACAATATTATTTCCTGTATATTTGTGGGTTACTTTTTTAATACCTAAATGCTAATGCAAAACAAATTTCAAAATCATAAATGATGAATTACCTGACATCCATATGGATTTTAGCTGTCTTGTTATGTTATCCTTCTTAGTCTATCCAGTTTGGGAACCTATTTATTTAATTTTTTTTATGGTTTTTATGATTGCTGTTTTGTTTTGTTTGTTTGTTTTCTGTTTTTATTGTTACTATGCTTTAATTTTGTCTGTAAAGTGTCCTCGAGTGACCTGAAAGGCGCTTTTAAATAAAATGTATTATTATGATGATTATTATTAATAAATTACAGACTCTTCCAGTAATAATCCGTTGTAATAATCACTTCTGACCCTCTGGAAATGTGTGGTGATATATCAATAAGTAGAGGTCCTGTCCCCGTCCTTTATTTTCTGCGTTATGTTTTTGTTTTGTTTCATTTCGTTTCATTCAGAGTTTTTCTGGATGTCACAGTAAGCATGTACCTCCCGCCAATAAACAGCAAAGCACTGCATTTACAGGCAGAACCATATAAAAACAACAGTTAATTTCATGCTCTTCACTCTTTCTGCAACACTCATATTGTCAACGTGCAGTTCTGTCTGAGACAAAACTGGGCAAAGCACACACAGACTATTTTTCTCCACTGAGTTTCTTGCTTACATGATCACAGCTCTGTTCCGTTTCAGACAAACAGGAGTCTCAGTGTTATAACAGTTCTTATAGTTCTTTCTTTGCTTTAACTTTTATGCAAAATATAATATTTTCTTGGGTGTTTCCAACTAAAACAAAAAATGGAAAAAATACGTGTATGGTAAATAAATCCCTCGGCAGATGAAAATTTGGTGTTGATTATATTCTGACAGAAAGTTAGAAAATTTAACAGTAAAATGAATCTCCAACAAATGTAGTTACATTTATTTCTCTCAAACTTTGCAGTAAAACAAGACAAAAGAATAAAAGCAAGAAATCAGTTTCATATGCACGCATCAAAAGTACTGAAATACAATACATTTATGTCACACACTGGCATTTCTGTTAAGTTAGTTTAGGGTTTTATGGTTTTGTCTTTTTCTGTTTTTATTTTGGTGAAGGTGTTCGTCTTCCTGTTTTGTCTCCACTTGTCCTTTGTCTTCCCTAATTCCCTCATTGCCTGCACCTGGTGTTCCTCCTGTGATTACCCACACCTGATTGTGATCCCTGCGCTCCCTTTATATTCTCCTCTCTCCTTTTGTTGGTTGTCAGTGCGTTCTTCTTGTTACCTATGTGAAGACCTTCTAGCTCATGAATCTTGTCTCCTTGCTTTTAGTATTCATGTCTCAGTTATCCGGTAAGAATATAGTGTAGCTATCCTATTTTTTTTTTTTTTTTAGGAGTTGAGCACTTTTTGCTTCCTCCATTGGTTCCTCAGTTTTTTTGTATTTTGGATTCTTTGTTGCAGTCGAATGATCATTACATTCCTTCAAAATCAACACAAGCCTGAGAGTCTTGTGCGTTTGAGTCCATGCTAGCATGTTGTGCTGTAACAATTTAACATAAATGTACATATGCATCAACTTGTAAGACGCAGTTTGAGAAGGGACAGAAAAAACAAAAGCTTATCTAGTCCTGCCCCTTCCTTACGTTCAATGTCCAATTCATAACCGAATAAATTTCATTCATCAGCTATCATGTTAAAATAGGTAACGATAAGTAACTAGTCATGGCATCTTTTGTATTGTGCAACCATTCACCAGGAAATAAAAAATAAAATTTAATAAAGAATAAATCTGCCCTAAAAATACAGACACTAAAGGTCTTTATAACATTGAGGTTTCATATACTCAGAATTTCAAGTCATGTCGCTCTGATAGTACTGAGGTCAGACTTTAAGAAATAGAGTGAAAGTAATAGACAAAAGCAATTACATACAATAGTAACTGTTGACATTTTTGGGAATAATCAAATGCCGTGTGCAGTGGTTCCTGGTTTTCCACATCAACAAGCAAGAAGACATTACACCGACCATGATGGTGTCTTTTGTTCCGGAGAAATGGGACTATTGACGTATTGACTGGCAGCAAAATAGGTTTGTCAGTTTACCTTAATAGAGGTGAGAAAACCCAATATTTGAACAGGAATATAACATATCTTACAAGTAAATATTTTTAAACAAATAGTTTTTTTCTGTTTCCTTGTATTGGTTTTTTGGATTCCAGTGAATATAACGTGGTCAATTTCTGCCTGTGCTGGACCAGTTATGCACTGATTGAGTGTGGTCACAGAAACATGAGCAAATCCAATTTCACAGCCATAAGTAAACACTTCGGACACACTCGGTCAGTCAGCTGACAACAAACAGATATTGACTGTGATCACTGGTGCCTGCTAATTTCATTTCTGAAGGGAGAGGAACTCATTTCCAAATTTGGTGGGGTTTTTTTTAACTTTATTTTTTTTACCGGACTCTGTCTCTTTCAATCCATAAAGTTTGCCTCGTCGTGCTGACATGGTAAGAGTACACACAGATATCTAGTGTGTTAATATGTGCGTACATGATTGCTTTGACTAAATGAAGTGCTCTCGGCAGCCCTCCCTCCCCCTGGCCCTCACCCCAAAGGACATTGATTTGCGGGTAATTAAAAACGTGTGTGTCTGGAAGTTGGCCAACTTCATGTTCTATTCATGCAGATTAATACATATTTGTCGTTGCCTGTGGGGGCTGAAAGGCATCTGTCTGTGCCATTAAACATTCATGAGCGTGCAGGACACAGAGTGGGAGAGCCATTTACTCGCTCCTCCTCATATCAGCGCACATCTTAATGGAGCACATTAAATCAGAATGGCCAAACAGGGAATTTTGCAATGACAATGGAATTCATCACACCTCTGCTTTTTAAGGCAAAAATCTCCCCTTAGATCTCTTTTTCACAGCTTGACATCAATCCGTGATTCTCAATGTAGATCAGAGATATTTTTATGTTACATGATCCTTCCTTTTTCTGTGAAATCCAATGTGTGGCTACATTTAGACATTGCAGTGTTTCTGTTTTGTTTCCGTTCTTTTGCAACAGAAAACTCCTCCACTGTTCCTAGAAAACTAAAAAAGAGGATATGATCGGTAACTGTTTGGCATTGTTGGGATTCTACTTACAAATTTGAGTCCAATTCTCCATCCTCTGTGTTCATTGCATTGGTTATTATGTTGAGCATAAAACAGATCTGGAACAGGATTTAAGAATAATAATAAATAAATCATTTAACATTACCAAACTTGCGCAGATCTGTGGTCTCCCAAGGTTACGGAGATTCAGATTCAATACAACAGACATGAAGTCCCCAAACATGGGCCTCATCTCTCTGACTCCTCGTCCTCAAGAGCCCAGAGTTAACCTTTTTCCTACTTATTTATGCTCGTACTTAGGATGTTGTCTTCCTCCTAATTTCAGCCAATCTCTTCACGTATCACCCCCACCACAGCTGCCTACCCCCTATCCTTACCACAGACCTTACCATCTTTTCTTGTTGGCTAATAAAACAATAAACATTCCACACCCATCTGTGACCCTCTGTATTTTTCCATTCTATCCCTTGACGTCTATAATCTTCCTGTAATCGACACGTGATCAAATGTCATTGAATAACCCGCAAAAGGATGAAGATGTGCACGTAAAGCGTGTGAGATGGAAAATTTACAACTTAATCACTAGTTGAGGCTTTGACATATTTGATCCTTTGACGTCACAAGATGTGTATTGCACTGATTACTGTCTCCTGTGTATCTTAGTAGGACACAGGATATTAAGATGACACTACAAGAGGGGTCTGATGAGTAACAGTAGGGTGGCTTGACCTCAGACAGAACAAGTTAGAACCGGTCCTGCAGTCCACGTTGCAGAAATGTACGTCTTGTTAGATAAGGCGTAGGCTGGCCACAATACTATATAATATCTGTATGAACTAGGGATAGGCAGACTCGCATACAAACTCAGACTGTGATTGGCTCTCATTGCTGCAGCTTTTGATAAATAATGACTTTGTATGTAAAGGACCTTTCTCCAATGTGTGTGCTTTAACTTTTCCACAACCCGTAACATACGACATGATTTCATGAGGTCCTCAGTGTTTTATTGTTTAAAAATAAATGTGAACATGTTTTCTTCTCAATGTTCTTTTATTCGAACACATAACTTGTAAATACCAAAATTAGTGGTCTCCTAATTTTATCTGAGACCTCCAAGAACTTCCTACCATATCGACATTAACGGACTTAACCTGTTCGACACACTTATTTTATTGCAATGTATGTATTACATTTACTGGACTCAATTAATGCTTAGTTTAGTCCCTTATTTTACTACATTCATGTTAGAAATTGCCTCATGTTTTTGTATTTGATTTTTATTTTGCTTTTCTTTTTATTCCGCTCCACTAAAGTTTCTACATATTTTCTGATTGAAGGAAAAAGATTTCTCTGTGGGATGACAAAATTTTCCCTTCAATTTGCCTGTCATGCAATCAGAAGATTTCAGAACAATCTGAAATCATAATTATACTCTGTTTTTGACACTATAAATGTACATTTAGGAGATGCGGTAACTCACCCTTCTTGACATATTAAACCCAACCTACCAAATAATTTCTCCTCAACCTACCACGCACTGATCAAGTTGATGATAATGTGCAGTTTTAGATGACCTGTGCTTGTGTGTATTTGTGCGTCTGCAGGTGGTTGGAGTGTATGGGGCCAGTGGGCGCAGTGCAGCAGCGACTGTGGGGGTGGAATCCAAACCCGGGCTCGGACCTGTCAGTCTCCACCGGAGGAATCGTACCTATGTGAGGGTGTGGTGGAGGAGGGCCGGCCCTGTAATTCACAGCCCTGCACCGGTGAGCTCTGACACATCTACCTCTATTTATACATGTTTGTATGTTCATACACCCTCATACGTTGCTGAGTGGCTTTTAACGCTTTAAGTATTAGTGTGTGTAAATTGTGTTTACAGCTACTTCGACCTGTTTTTTTTCTTGCATCCTGTTCATCTGTGTGTGTATCCATCATCTGTAAGTCAGTTTTTTGACTTAAGGAGTGCATGTTGGAAAGGGGACTTTGATCGATGAAAATTAATAATGACATGGTCGACTGTTTTCAAGACCACGCACGCACAGTTTGTCAAAATCCGTGCACTCACGAATGGTTAAAGGGACACAAAGAAAGAAACACTTCACTGAATTGTGACTTTAGTTGTGCAGAGCTGGCGGTACGTCTGTCTGACAAATAGCTCCAACAGCAGATTGTCATTATTGCAGGTGTGTTTGTGTGGTATTTTTTGGTTTTTTTTTTCAGTTAGTCATGCCATCAGAGCTATTCGAACCCTCAGATGGAAACACCAAATGAGCACACATTTAAGAACACAACACATTAACACCGACAGCACATCAAAAGTCCCAAGTTTGGCTGATGCTGTTCTGGGTGACCAATCACGTCACGGTTGTGTCCCAAATATAGCCTATTGATGACGGAAGGAGCTCTTGTTGCTAACACCCGCCCCCTCCTCCCCCTGGCCTTGCCTCACCTCCCCTTTAGGCAAAGGTCGCCATCTCTCTCGCAGCCAGTCTCTTCGCTCAGTGGACAGCCGCAAGCGTGATGACGTAGACAAGCCCCGCGGCGGACAGCAGAGCCCTCAGACAGGTAAGACAACGGGACGCAGAGGGATCCCATGCATCAGCCACTGTGGCAGCTTGGGTGACCACCCACCACATGACAATGAGCTGCACCCACTCTTCACACGCACACATCTATCAAAATCTCCCAAAGTAGTGCCTCGTCAGCAACGGACTAATTCCAACATGGACCCTGACTGAACATAGTGAAATTGTATTTTCTGTGAGGTCATAACAGGACACTGTGTCGTGTCTGTACAACACTATATCAAACGGAGTCCTGCCTCTCTGTTAAAGTGATACTCCACACAAAAAAAAAAAAACAGGAGCAGTCTCTGGAAGGGTCGCTTCAAGACGTTTGTAGTTTCTTGTTTAAGTTGTGTTGCTACAGTCTTGTCCGTTGAACTCCATTTTCAGTACAATCGAGTAATAAACTGTGTATCTGCGTATCTTCCATTATCTTCCATTTAAACATATGTCATAGACTCCAAGACTTATGATGAAAAATAACCCAATTTGTTGCTTGTGAACAAGCCAAGTTTTGTGTTTAAGCAAGCAATCGTGTCCCAAGAACAAAACATTTTCAGTGACATTTTGTGGCATTTCCCTGGCTGCCTGTAGGGACTGTGTAACAACTGATTATGTAAAAACACTGCACATAAAACAGGAGCAGGAACAAAAAAAAAAAAAACAAAATTGAAAAAATGAAATAAAGAAAAACATTTTTACTTCATTATAGTATAGCACCCACATTTTTGTAATAATAAAAAGCCCGGAAATTAGAATTTTGTGAAATTTTGTCACATTGTGTAGAAGTGGATAATGTGAAATATTATGTTGTTTTTTTTAAATAATGCTTTGAGGAGCCTTTTGAGCAGACCATTCCAGTAATTAACGCTGTAGAAGTAAAAGTTAGATGAAGTTTTCCAGGGAACTTTTTATGAGTTTGAATATATTGGTAAGATTTTTAGTTTTTTTTTAAACAATGTCACACCTGGTTGTTCTGAACCTGAACCAGTGACTTGGATTAAAGTCATAGAAAAGTCATTCCAATTTTTGATTTGTGGTGTCTATTCATTGTGATTCATTTTACGACTTCAGTTATTATGATCATATATATATGAAGACATCAACACCTTTGAATCTGGAAAAAATTAAACCCTTGTATTTTATGACAGCAATTTGATATGAAGAGTGGAGAAATGTATTATGGTATGGCACACTATTGGTCTATTACTGTAGTGGTAATTATACTTATAGAATTATGTGGTGTTTTTACGTAATATGTGGTCACAGGCCCAAATAGAGAACACAGTTTTCGAATGGGAATAAAAGACCTGTAACATATGGTCAGATCTGCCGGTAAAGCTGCAGAGAATCACAAAAATAAAGGAAACTTTTAGACAAAACTAAGTCCAATTAAGTCAAAGTGAACATGCTTGCTTAGTATTACCCTTTTGTGAGTTTAGGGTGTCTTTTGTCTTGATAATCTCCATCCTCTTGTGGAATTACGACCTAGGTTTGGTGCCTTAAGGACTCTCTGTATCCTTGTTTCCTTCCAAGTATCTGCCAAAACTCTTAAGTATGTATGATATGAATGCAGACTAAAGAAAGAACCTACAAACACATATACAGCTACCTTTCCAAACTCGATATGCTCAAAAGGGAGATTTGGGTGGAGTATCACTTTAACTGACCAGTCAATTCCCCACAACCTTTTTAGTTCTCCTCTCCCTGCTTCACTTATTGAACAGCTGTGACTACCCAATTTTTTTTAATTATTTTTTTGTTCCCTTTATTGATCAGCTGACCTCTTGAGCGGACAGCGGTTGAGTGTTGAAAAGACGATCGACATATCCTAAGAGAGAAAGCATTCACTTCCAGCTCCGGAAGTCAATGTAGAGGATATGACATCAGAGCCCTACAGCTAAAGACAGACTAGCAGAACAGAAGCTGGGTTCCTTTTCAGGGGCTGCCTCTTTTTCAAGGACACCGGTGGACTGGATGTTAAGCGGGCCTGGGACTTCTCCTACAGACCCAAATCATCTCATGGTGTTTCCATACCTGTGACTCAGTTATTGCAGTCTGAATCGGTACATTAGTCGGAAAACTCAAAATAATTTATCTTGTTTATTTTCAAAAGGAAATTTGAAGTCCTGTCTTGTTTTTCCGAGAAAGCATGCAAGCGGAAATTCCTGAAAAGTCCTTGATGAACCATGAAATCTCAAAAAGGCAGTGTTTCATGAGCAGAACAGCTAAAAAGAAAAAAAGAGACGCACCTTTCACCTTTCAGAAATTAAATTTGTCAGCAAATCCAAGCAGCTTTAGCAAAAATAAAGATTTTCTCACATCATAAACAAACAGAAAAATCCAAAATCAACCAATTTGGAGAGGTTGTTTTCTTTAACCTGTAAAGACCTATTAGTACTTTTATGGCAGCTCCCAAATTAATTATTTTTTCTGTATTTCACCTTTTTAAGTGATTTTTCACCATTTATTTTAATATTATCTTCTGTATTTGGCATTTCTCAGTGTAAATTGTGTATATTTCCTATATTTAATTGACTGAGCACATAGATGTTCATTAAATCTCAGAGAAAATTCAAAGGTTTTTATATCACAACAGAGAAAGATTAAGTAAAAGTTACTTTTTCAACAAAATATATCATCAATTAAACATAAAAATAAGTATCTCCATCCACTGTCATTGATCCAACTCCATGGGTTTTACTGGGGAATCAATGTTGTAGAAGATGACATGTTTCAGTGGTAACTATGGAGCCTCTGAACGTTCAAATGGGTCATATCTGATGACCATGAAAAGATGACAAACTGTATTTTACACCAATTATTT
>JAQQZY010000009.1:26699444-26710400 GCA_030068375.1 Ostorhinchus rueppellii | reverse complement strand
CCAGACCCCCGGGTGTGCTCACGAAGTTGACGAAGTTGAGCGGAAACACCCGAGGGGTCTGCGCATTCGCCAGGCTACTTTCATATGTGGTCCTAAATCTGATATGTATCCAATATTTTTGCAATGCAACTTAAGTTTGAAGGGCCAGGTCACATTTATCTGACCTTTACATCATTGAAATGCAACAAATGTCACAAATTCTGTAGCACACGAGAGTAGCGCCGTGAAATACATATTAACTTCTGTAAACACAGCGAGTGCCTGTGTGGTCACATATTACGTCGGGACCTCTTTTGCACTTGCAGGTCACTTCAGGGTCACCTTCAGTTTATACTTAAAACTGATAGAAGTCGCATTTAATGAGTAATATGAATAAACACACAAAAAAATTAGATTTCACCCAAAAATTCTAATTGCGCCTTAAGACCTGCTGTCTGCACGTAGCCTTAATGTCTATTGTTGGCTCACTTATGACCCCTCGCAGGTGGCTCTGAATCCCCACACTCCTGCTGCGTCAGATTTTTCCAAATATGTTCATTTCCATTTCCAAAAAAACCACCTGGCATCAGGCAAGTTGACTTGATTAGACATGACAACAACAGCAGTGAATAATGAAGGAGGCTGGCTAGTTTGGAGTCATTAGTTTCAGTTGTGTTTTGCCAAGAAATAAGATGATTGCTGGTTTAAAAAAATGCCATAAATAAATTGCTGAAGCTGACAAATTTCTATTTAAAGACTATGAAGCAACTAATACAGTCTAGATCATTATGAAAAACGTTACAAGCCACTTAAACTAAATGTTACAAATAATCAGTGGGTTTTATTTTCTTATAATAGACCAAATCAGCTGTAAAATACTGTATGTTAGCAACTTAGTACACTGTTTACTCCATAGTGTATATAATGAAGTAATCAATAGAGACAATTCTGACTTAATATCAGAAATAACTGTGTAAGATGGATTTCAGTGCATAAAGGTGCGAACCCATCAGCTGTTGATTCATTTTTCTCTAAAGTGTGTTTTTTACAGCACTTGAGATTCTTCACCTTAACTTCATGATCTTTCATTCTGTGTGTGTTTTCTCAGATGGGGCCAAACATCAAAGAGCTGTTTCGTCTGGTCGAAGACTTTGTGGATGTCATCGGTCTGAGGATGAAAGACTTTCAAGACATGTATGAAGTCACCGATAACCTGGGTCAGTCTCATCTCTATCCTCAAGATCTCCACACCTATCACTTCTTATCAAAACAAACACTCTTATCTCCGGCTTTCTTCTCTAAAGACCGAACCTCATAACTGCAATGGAAGCACATAAAAGGGGGGACTAGTTCAGAGGGGAGGGGGGGGCAGTCAATCAGACGTTTTCTATGCCTTCAGTCTGACATCTAGCAGTGACGTGTTCTTTCACTTACATGTCCATATGAGAATGGATGGTGGTAGCTGATGACATGAACATAACACTGATAACAAGACATCCAATAGGAGCCACACATACAGCTGTTTTTATCACACCTGGTTTGATTAGTTTGGATCCAATGTAACGTAGGTTCTTTATGCATATGCTTTTGTGATGACATGAAGTTTGCGCCGGAGTACGTTTGATGCTGATCTTAGAGATAAAGACCAGACTCCAACACAAAGTGCAATAAAATTCTTATGTTGCACCTTTAAAGCAGCCAGGTCGGACAGTAACACCTACAAATTCTCAGATCAAGGCAACAATAGAGCAACAACTCCTGCACTTTGTCAGGTTTTTGTCTGTTTTTGTCAATGGAGTCTTTGGCTTTGAAGAGAACAAAGTAATAGTTTTCATTTCCTGTGATGAAGGGCTGTCTGACAACAAAGTAAAGCTCTGAAAAAATTCCAAACATAGCTCACACTTCAACTGATTTTTAGGATGTCCTTTTAGGCTGCTAAAAATCACTTTGCTGATGCTGAGCTTCAGTGTAAGTATTATTGTCTGCTCGCCAAAGTGGGGATGTGCCAACCACCATCTAACTGGAGGTAATCTGCTGACTGTAGAGTTCTTCATACAACCCCTTTTTAAAAAGAACAACAGGCGAGCAACTGGGAAGAACATCATCAGAATATAAAGATGCTCACTCCTGATATGTAAAGTGAAGCCAGGACTCTGCAGTTACAGGAGCTGAAATGATGCATCTGTGATTAACTTGAAGTCAGGGTCTGTGTTATTGAGACACTGGGAGTTAAAACTAGTCAGAACACAAACCATCCTCATAGTCTCCTTAAAGGGACTGAAACCACCATTGGGAAAACTTGTCATGGCAACATTCTGCTCCTGTTGATGTGTTCCATGAGATCGACTTTGGGGGAAAAATATGTTCAGTGGTCAAAGGCAAGAGACAAATGCTTTTTTGAGCCTTTGTGAATTATGACAAGCTGAGAAAGTTGCACTTTTTCTTAGACATTTGTCACTTTTCCATTAGTCATCTGCGCAAAACTTTACTAATATTTACTAAATGAAAAACATGAAGTGTATAATGTCAGTTTTTCCATTAAATCACAAATGCAATAATTTGTTTGTTTATGATGGCAAATGACATGAAAAGTCATTTCATAAACATAGCAACAAACAAAAATTACACTGATTTACAGATGTATTCATTATTATTTTATATTATTCCCTCTATCTCATTCTAATTTCAAAAATGATTCGGTTTCCTGGTGTGTCCATCCAAACCGCACCATGTTTCCTTTTAAACTTTTCTTCTTCTCTTATTGTAACATTGTCACGTTTTGTCTTTTTTTTTTTTTTTTGTTCATGTGACTCTAGTTGCAGAAAAAGGTCTTTCCATTGCAGTTTTGCATGATGTACCAATTTTGCTATTCCCAAAAAAACCACCTCTTGCCAGAGTGTCAAAAAACAAGAGTTTTGATGAAACTATAATTTTTCCATTTCCAATTTGCTAATTTTTATGTGCAAGTTATATTTACGCAATTTGAGGGTCAATAGAAAAACGACTAATGAAGTAATATCTAGTTTTATGTGAACCAGCTCTATGGGCTGCATGTCGTCGCCAACATCAAAACAGACATTACCTGAACATACTTCACCTCGTTCTTCAAAAGAGAGGACAAAAAAAATATTAAATCAAGTATAAATCACAGCAAGTCTGATCATGTTGAAGCTGCAATGACATCTTCACTGACTCAGAACAGATGTTGGACGACTTGGAGTAATTTTGTTTTCTGACACATTCTTTTTATTGCTAGTTCTACACATCAGTAATCACCTTGGACCAGGTGGAATAATTATATACTCAGTCCCAGTTACACTTCATGTATGTAGAATAAATCACATTGTCACAATTATTTCATATGAGAGAAGAAAATAGTATTTTGACAGTGTGATACTTAAATAGTTTAAAAAGAAAACTTCCAAACACTGTATCATGTCATACTTTCTCTTTTTTTCTGAAATAAGATACCATAGTTTAGAACCAGTAGGAGCAGGACTTTTGACTAGTAATGAGGGGGCGGAGCTAATGGCCTATAACACAGCCAGTTACAAGAATGCAAAAGAAATGTTTTAATTTCACTATAAGACGTTTTAACCAGGAATTATATTTCTCACATGGGAATGTCCAAGTGTCCACCCAGAGGAGGTAGAGGAGAGGGAAGGCTGCCGAAGCCACAACCCAGACCTGGAGAAGTGGAAGAGGATGCATGGTTGGATGGATGAAACAGACGTGTATTAAACTCCATGTGTTGAAATTACAGAATAACAAAGGCATAGGTTTTAAACTGAGGAATAAGGTTTTGTTTTGTTTTTTCCCACCATTCCTTTATGTGCAAGTCATTGTTCCAAGGTTTAAGCCAGTGTTGCTATCAAAAATATATGCAAGTGCTTCAAATTTGCTAAAACCACACTGCGTAGACCTGGTACAATTCACTAGGTTGTGTGCTTTTAGGTAGTGACATTTTCCCATAATGCTCTGTTCTAAATAGTTTATACATGTCGACAGATGCTTTGGACTCTTTTTAATCCCCTAGTATGTGCATGAATAGATCAAAGCCCTCGTAAACATTAGTGCTCCCCAGGGTAGGAGGTCTTTACATGTGTCTCACGGGATCTTAAATCCACATTAACAACCACTTGCTGCCTCCTTCCACTTCCCAGTCGTCTATTTTTCTCTAAATAGGGGTAAAAAAAAAATAATGCGCTGTAGTCATCACAGAGGCTGTGCTGCCCCTGCTGACCTCCAGATAAAAATGAGGCAGAGTTTGAGTTGAGTCGCGGGAGAGTATGTGGGAATTGAGGCCAGATAAGAGGTCCTGTTTATAGCGGTGCCACCTCGCTGTCTGGAGCCAAACAGCCGCCCACACCAGCAGAATACTTCCCCTGGGGCAGCTGCCCTCCGCTTCCCTCCCACACCTTAAACATAAGCAAAGCCACGCACAGGAGCGCTCCCACATTGGCCAGCACATATACAGCTCAGAGTTTCTCCCAGCCAACTCATCAAACTAGTCAACTTGTATAGGATGTGGGATTCGGAGGACTTATCTGGACTGCCGAGCACATCCTTTATTGGAGTATTATCTTTCTGTTGACACCTTTGCTCATTTTTATTTAAATGTGTTGTTTGTTTATGCTCTGTAAGGGGCAGATTACAACAAAGAAAAAGATCCCCTTTTTTTTTATCCCTTTTTATCCTCATATTCAGCTCCTTTACTAAAGAGATGAACTGCTTCTCCAACTTAAAATTGAAAGGATGTACACCAGACAGCATGGCACACTGGAAGACACAGTTTTTAGGAGGAGTTTGTGATGCACTTTAGAGTTTCTTTAATTTTTTTGTATCTGTTTGGGCATTTATTAAATGGGTAGTTAGAACACAAATCTCCCATGCTGTTATTTTCAGACATATCCTTTCAGTTTTTTTTTCCTTTTGTTTTTTTGACATGCAAACAGCAGGCTCAGAGAGAAGGAAAATAATTGCAGAGTCTGTTATTTTTTGGTACTGGGGCTTCCAGCAGTGTTGTCCTACCTGCTCATGTATTGTTATACCTGATGGTGCACCACTGAAAGAGACCTTAGCCATTTTTACATAGAGATCGATAGAGATCGCAGAAAAAAGGTGCGATGGCGATCCCACCTTTTTGCCACCATTGACTGATTTCCACAGCCAAGTCAAAGGAGTAACAGAAGTGAGGCAGGCTGGACTTTTACACACCGGACCTGCATTCTGGAATCAAAGGGGGACACAGCGTATCGTGTGAAGTATACTCTTGTGTGTCAGAAATACCCTGAGCCCCGAGCGTAGCATACTGTAGCATAGCTAACCACTCCGTTTCAAAAACGTTAGCATGGATAGAGTCCTCCACCCGACGATGACAAGAGCTTGTGGGTCTTGGCATCTCCCCAGTTTGACTTTCAGGTCACGTTGATGGGTTTGTTTACTGTGCACGCCCCATGCTCATTTTTAAATGCCCCTGGCGCTGAGGTCGCACACGCAATTCATCATCAGAACGTCACACCTTGGTCGTGGAATGAGAAGTGTTCCTTTTACGTTGGGTTATGAAATCATGAGTCCACCTTTATCACGGCTCTGTTACTTCCTCCAGAGGTGTTACCAAGCCATTCAATTCAATTCAAAACAGTTTATCTGTTAGGAACTTCATTTGCAGATGGACCATCAAAGCAAACACGATAGAAAAAGAAAGAAGACAGAACATAGAGCCTGTCCATTCACACTTGACAGTTAGACATGCTATATATAAGCCATGACAGAGGTGGGACCAAATGATCCTGACATTTCATTTACACAGACGTCGTTCCAGAATAAAGGTGAAATATTCTTGGAACAGAAGTGCTGTGGAAAAGGGGTTTATTTCTATATTCATCTGTATTCAGCCCATTCCCCCTAATTGCTGTCATGTCCCCTTTTCTAAAATTACTGTTTGATTTTACTTCCAGCTATCTTATTAGAATGAACTGACATAACCCTAAATGCAGAATGAATACATATATACTATATTACTTCATCTGTAAACATCATTTCTACCTAATTTTGTTCAAATCAAGGTGCTCTATAAGATCATCTTCTACATCTACTTGTCTGAAATCGGTCTCTTATTCACTACTTGTATAATAAACATTCACTCAACAGGGATTCCAGTGAGCTATGGAATTGCATAATTTGACACATTGAGTTATGGGATTGCCACACATGGTTGGTCCCTTTCATGATGAATTGTAGGATTATTTTGAGTCAATTGTATAAGAGATAATAGTTGTTGCTTAACATTTGTACAGCATTAAATGGTGTAATATAAAGATAGTACTGATTGATTTTAGACCTGACCATTGTCTTTTATTATTTTATTTTTTCTCAGACACCCCTAGTTGGAGAAACTACAAATATGAAAAGCCTTAAAGTACTACAAGTGTCATAGAAAGTTAAAAAGTTCAATCATTATTATCTTTCCTCTGTTGTAGTGTTGAGTATCCACAAGCGTCCAGTGGTGGGTCATGCAGATGTCAGTTTCCCTATGAAAGGCTGGAGAGGCATGGTGGACTGGGCCCGCAACTCTGAGGACAGGGTCACCATCCCCAAGAACATCCTGGTCACCGGAAAGCCAGGTAAGAGCTCAAACATTCAGTGTACACACGCCAACCCCAGCCCTAAGAGATGTGAAATAGAGTAGTGTACTCAGACGCTTCTGGGAGGAAACAAGTTATTCTTTGGACATCCAAACCCTCCCTCTTTGATGATTCATGCGATTTTTTTGATTGTCTATAAATTCATTCTTTTGTTAGCAAGACATTTGTTTTTTCCCCATCCCGTACTACATGCTTATTGCAGCATCCTTGTCAGCCTTCTGTTTGAGACGAGCTTTTGTGCAAGTATGTGCAAGCGTCTGTTTGGTGTGTGAATGTGTGAATGTGTCTGGTCAGGGGGGGGCCTTCAAGACAAAAAGTAGAAGTAAGGAACAGCAGCTGATTTATAAGACACTGTTTACTGCCATTAATCTGCAAAGCAAAGCGCCCTGCTCAGACAGGCGCATGCAGAGATGGTTGTATTTAATGTTGCAAATAAAACATGCAGGATAAAAACAAAATCATTTTCCATCACCCACTGCTCAGCAGCTGCACAACAAAAAGGCACATTGTCTTCAATAAGGCCAGAATAAGTTTCATAAAATGTTAATACAAAGCCCATCTGCCTTAACAATTTGATGGCTTAGAACTGCAAACAGGGACATTTACATACATATTTGTTGCTTCCAGACAAAGGGAATTAAACGACTGTGATCTTACAGCAGGCATAAATGCAGGGTGCATGACACTTAATGAGGGGGGTCACAGCTTTGTTCAGTTCATGTCATTCTACAGTAAATACAAGACATGATGATGGGTTTACGTTCCGTAATTCCTCATGATGCACTTGATATGTTTTACAAAGGTTTTTTTTTTTTTTTTTTTACATTTTTGGCCTTTTTAAATGTATGCCTTTGACATGCAATTTAACCCTTTCATGCATGAATTATAAGAGCCCTAAAGAAGATTTTTTTTTTTTTTCCTGAGTGTGTTTATTCCTCTTTAGGCATAAAAAAACAGTGAGAGTGAACTTTTTTGTTTGTTTTTTAGATGTACTATTTTTTTGTGGGGTTGCAAAAATGTCAATTCAGCTGGGCACCATGCATTTAATTTTTTGAAGCAAAGGAACATATATTTACTGATATACATAATGCTTGAATATTTTAATGCTGCCAGTCTAATGTTTTCTGACATGTACTAATACTAGTCATTACTCACTTCATGGAGATAGTAAGCAAAAAAAACCTATAAATTACAGTCTAATAGCAATAACAAGCAATTGATTTGCACTCATCCATGTTAGTGCAGATCAGGTTTATCAGGAGTAGTGAAGTGACAGATTTGGTATGAATGTCAGTGTATGGGATGGTGCATAAGTGTCCACTGTGTTGACTGATATGGAACTAAAACAACAAAACCCATGAATATACAAGAAAACATCTGGAGAATAGCTGTCTACTGTAGTGACCACTAGACCACTATGCATGAAACCGTTAAAGCAAACGTCACGAGAAACTTAAACTAATGTAGTCAACTGTTTCCTTTGTTCTAGTGGTCATTCATTAGAGTATGGTCCTGTTTGTGCAGTGTTGGAGTATAAGAGGTGGCTGCATACAATCACAATAAACTGTTTCAGAGCAAAATAATTTTGGTGGAAAATCCTATTCAGTGTGGGTAAAATATACAAGATTTCAGCATGCAATGTGTAACAGAGGAATGAATAGAAAACCACCAAGGAAAACAAAAATAGTAAGTGATTTTCAGCATCAGCAGGTTTACACAGGCCAGATGCTCTAAGGACAGTACATTTGGTGATGCATTTGAGGTGTAAAAACTATTAACAAAGGTCTGTAAACCCAGTGAAAAACATGTTTCTTTCCTTTCCATGCAGATGGTTTGGGTTGTATTAGCCCAGGATTTATGACATCTGCCTCTGAGAAGCAGTTATGCGTAATCTTCAGTAGAAGTACTCTTAAAAACAGCCGGTGCTGGGTGTGTATTAACAAAAAGAATCTGTTCTTGTTTTTTTTTGTTTTTTGTTTTGGGGTTTTTTAAGCGATATACAGGAGCATTTTATCCAGTTTCCTTAAAAGCTCCTATAGACTGTAGATCTCAGCAGTCTTAGAAGTTTATCAGCAGCCACGCTCTGACATGGATGTAGAAAAAAAATAAGGTACGATGTTGCAGACTGTGCGATGATAACATTGACTGAACTCAGGCTCTGAAGTAGGGAAATGAAGAGCAGAAACATCAGTGTGCGTGTTCTACCTGAGCCGCTATAGTTGGAAACAGTGAAGCTAGGCTAATGGTCACATGGATACAGACTGGTGTTTATGTGCAGCTACCCAAAGTCAAGGGGGAAGAGAATCAATCAAACTTTATTTATTTAGCCCTTTTCATGCCAACAGAGTGCAACAACAAGTGCTTCACACAATAGCAATACAACACACACATATGCAAAGACTTTGTAGTGCTAGGTACTAAAATAAGAACAGCCTTCATACAAAAGGATGGGAATAGAATGCACCCAGCTGTGACTTGGGGGAAACAAGCAACAATTTTGCAAGAACTGACTTTAGAAACATATGAGTGGCATAAATGTATGTATTGTGTTGATCAGACCACCATTTCATGTGGACTTCCTATTGGTTATTCGGTAGAAGTAGTCACACTGAAGTGATCAAACTAGGGTCAGCAGTCTGTGAACCTCCCTCACTGTGAAACCTATAACCCTTCACCCAAGCACACCCTGACTTTTTGTCATATTTTGTCTGGTAAGGCCTAAAATTGTATACAACAGGCTTAAAAACAGCATTAATATTGGGCTGTTGCATTTTTGCCACATGCAGGTAAGGAACCAAATATGGTAACTTCACCAACCTTGATTTTCTACATGACTAAAAATTTTTGAGAAACTTCACAAAAGTAGTAAAATCTTGTCATGTCCTGCAATAATACACTGTTTGACATTTTTAATTTGAGTATTTCTGAGTGCTCTATAAAGGGTTAATGTTGAATGATTCAGCTGTGTAATATCCAGGGAAATGGGTGCGTGTCTTCCAAAAAGTCCTTGAGCCTGAAATTATTGAGGATTCTTCTCACTCTCCACAAATCCTATGAAAAGATGACCATTACCAATTAGTCCATCTTTATATGTCCTGGCCTCACTCTGTGGGATTCAGCCCCAAGTGTACAGTTTCAAACTGCAGAGGTCAAAACATTTCATTTTATGTTAATTGAAGGCCTGAATTATTTACTCTAACTGCTAGGCACTTGATTTTCCTTTTCTTCCTTTTTTTTTTTTCTGAGTATTTGTGGCTTTGGAATGGTGCATGTGTAATGGTGTGGGAAGAATTTAGATTGTTTTTCAGCATTTGTGTTTATTTTGGCTACATATACCTTTAGTTATGTCATCAACACTGCATATCAATACTCAGTTTGACAAGCAGGGCCTAAAAGGTGTAAGTATCATTAGAGGAGCACCAGCTGGGCGACATTCAGTTTTTCGTCGCTGTCGAGGTTGTTTTTCGACCATTGAAGACAGTCATGTACTGCTAGTATGCTAATGAGGCCGTCACTCTTAATCAGGAGTCAACAGGAGCCAATCAGGGGCAATTAGAGACAATTTCTCCCCCAGCTGGGAGATGTGTCTCCACGGCAGCAGTGTCACACAAGCATCCACTCATCTTTACACACCCAGCTTGGACTTGCGTACATCGATTTAAGCACCTCTGTGATTGGCCCCAAGTTGTATAAAAAATTATATTTATTTTCTTTTTCTACAAAATGACATACATGTAAAGAGCAGAGATGTTTTTGTTTTGTTTTTTTTTCTCTGAACCGATTAGTACGTTGTAGTTGCACACTTTTTGTCAGTCAGATTTAATAGAGCTCCTTACTGCAACGTGCAAACACAAATCAAAGGTAGTTATGTACAATATAATGAGAGTAGGCAGTAATTTTTGCAACATGCTAGCTGTATGTAAACATTTTAAAGCTTGTAGTTTGGAATTAAAACGTTCTAGTTGTAAAGAAAATGATATGACCCATACAAGGAAGACTATGCATCCTGTGTTTGTTCTGAATAGTATTACATAAAATAAAGTGTCTTTGTCTTTAGATTTTCAAATGTGTTGCAATTTAACACTATCATTAGGATTTTGGCAGTTTTCTTTCAAAATACAAGTTGTTAAAAGCATTCCATGTGCAAAAAAAAAAAAAACCCTGCCTCATTAAAAATAGAATTAAAAGAAAGAAAGAAAGAAAGAAAGCTTGTAAACTGCTGTGATATTCTACAGCAAAAGCATTTGAAGACGTTTGTCTGATTAACAACAGTCATCAGCTGCATACAGAAGATTTTATTTTTAAACGTAGCCTACAAAAGCGTAATAAA
>JAQQZY010000009.1:26688102-26698207 GCA_030068375.1 Ostorhinchus rueppellii | reverse complement strand
TTTGTCTGATTAACAACAGTCATCAGCTGCATACAGAAGATTTTATTTTTAAACGTAGCCTACAAAAGCGTAATAAATACCATCTGAAACTCAATAAGATTCATTTGGCTGTGGTTCACCTAAGTGAACAATAGTCTTTAATAACTTTTGGATATATGATGCTGTCTCTCAGTTCCATTGGTTTTTTTTCTTTTATTACTTAATGATAGAAACTTTTGGTTGTCAGGGAGGACATGAATCAGGCAGCCCTCCTGATGGAAACTGTCCTGTGTCTGCTACGTGCAGAATCTAAAATGTGCCACTGAAGCAACATGAAAGTTAACATACCTCTGATATTTGGTCTTCTTTTGGTTGAAAATCACGTGAAATCCTCCATCTTTCTTCTGAGTCTATGAGTGAAGCCCACAGGATTGTCCACCCATTCACCACCACATCCCCTTCACCAGATTTGTCCCTCAAATGCCACAGTTTGATTCTTCAGGATCAATCTCTGTATGTCATGGGAAGATAGAATGAAACTATTGGTCATAGTCACTCAGCTCCTTATGTGACCTTTGAACCCTTTTCTACTGCCACCGCAGAGCGTCTCCACATGAGATCTTATTCAGTAAAACGTAAACTGTGGGATGCACGCGGCATTCATCGTAATTGGACAGATCGACAGAAACCTTGCGAATATCCTTGCTAGCAAACGACACCGAATATTTTAACATAGCTAGTTAAATTTAGCATTGAGAGAAACGTTTTCCTCAGTATAAATTTCACATTCAGTTTCTCTTGTTGAAAGCTTCCATTAAAGGACCGTGTTAGAATCATGGAGCTGTACATGACTGCGGTAACACCTGACAAAATAGCAAGACTGAGGTTTAAATTTGCATGATGTTTACCCACTTCTTTGCATGTGGACTTCTGTTAAGAGGCAATGGAGTATATTAGTTAAGCGTAAGTGCACAGTCAGTATTAAGGGTTTTCTAGTCCGCTTCCTTTATCCACTTACTGGTTATGCATGGCCAGCCCCCAGTATGGAGGTGGAATGTGTCGAGTGCAGTTGCAGCAGCAGGATTTAGAGTAAACCATAGTCTCTGTTGTAGAATTCATGCTTGTGTTATGAAATTCAGCTTAGTCTGGTCATGCATCATGTGAAACCATGTGAAAAAAAACACTTCATGCATCACAACATGTATGTGCAAACATATATCCAGCACATACATCAAACAAGCGTAACTCTATGGACAGATATGGATGGACACCCAGCTATGAACGATGTCAGTATAACACACGGCTGTTGGAATCAATGGTTTAAGTGCCTTGAGGCTAAGTCTTATTGGGCACAGACGATGTGGCTAAGCATACCGGATAGGCCAGCCAAAGAGTGGATGAACAGGACATATAATACTTCTCCCCCCGTGCACACACATCCTCATGTTTTGCTCGGTTCCCCCCTGATGCCCATGGGAGGTCAGCTGTTGCCTGTGAGCTACAGCCTCTGTTTGCTGGCTGGCACACTGCTATATGCTCTTGAGCTGCCATGAGGTGTGTGCTGGAGCAGAAGAGCAGGATGTCTTCAGATGGCCCAGCAGATGGAGATGTGATTTAGTTATTTATTTATTACTTTTTTTTTTCTATTTTTTGAGTTTGACACCTCAGCCAGAAAGCATCTCCCACCTGGGGCCTGTTTGTGACTTCAAATTTGTCAAGTTTCTGACAAATACCTGAAATTTCTTTTTCTGGCAATAGTTTGTTGTCTTGAACTGCAGTGGAGGAAGTTCACCCACTGAGAGATAAGACAGCGTGATGAGGCCTGATTCCCAACCTGGTCAGTGGTGCAAGTGTTGTGTTGTTGCTCAGATGACCATAACTGTCTCAGTAGTGTGGATCCAAGGACATTCCGACTGAAGGAATAATAATAAAAGGATGTCTTAGGCGTAAAAAACCTGCATGTTTCACTTATATTCACTGAGCAAAATCAGGTTTGTTTTGCAGTTGCAGGGGGTTAAAGTAGTGCTGTTCATTACCTTTATAAATTATGGTCTTGTAGTGTGTTTTCTGATTTGTGGTTTTTCTATTCTTACCCCTGCATTCGGGGCATCTTTGTTATTTTAGATTAAGTTAAAACAAAAAAAAAGTCATTCATTCATTTATTCATTCACTCACTCAGTTTAACCCATAAAAGCCCAGTGCTACTTTTCTGGCAGCTCCCAGATGAATTTTTCCTCTCCATTTAACCTTTCTATAGTTAATTATTACCATTTATTTTAATATTCCTTACTGTATTTTGTGTATTTTCAGGGTAAATCATGTATTTTCCTGTATTTACTTCACTGATCATGTTGATGTTCATTAAAGGTCAGAGTAAATTCAAAGGTTGTTAAATCAAAAATAGAGAAAACTTAACAAAAAGTGGCATTTTCAACCAAAAAAATCAATAACTGAGCATAAACAAGCGTGTCCATCCACTGTCATTTATCAAACTCCATGGGTTTTACTGGTGAATCAATGTTGTAGAAGATGACGGTGTTTCCATGGTAACTACAGAGCCTCTGAACGTCCAAATGGGTCATACCTGATGGCCATGAAAAGATGACAAACTGTATTTTGCACCAATTATCTACATGTATTGATAGGTTTAGTGGATCAGCAGGTATTAATCATTTTAGATCAATAGATGGTTTTTGTTTCCAGTGAGTGTTTGGATCTTTATGGGTTGATATCAGAATATATTGAGGTAGATGTTTTTGTTTTTTTTTTCCTTTCAATGAGGAAACAAATTTCAAAAATAAGATAATAAAACCACTAAGAATCAGGTAAAAAAAGAAAAGCCTGAAGTAAAGTATGGTGAAAATACACATTTAAGATGCCTTGGGGAAAAAAAAAAAAAGCTGTAATCTTCTGCTCTTTCTATATGTTATTGAAGCTAGTAGGTGCAAAGTGAATAAAGATGGATTTACCAAGATAAAACCAGCCAAGACAGGGGAGGAAATAAAATCACTTGAGCATCTTTAATAGTAGCAGTATTAAAAGAAAGTAATGAGTGGACGTAAGGAGGTAAAAGACCAGTAAGTATTTTATAAACAAATAAAATCGTGTGTTACACAGAGGGATGGCCACCTATTTTTGGTATTCCACTCACAATGGCAGATAATATTATGAGCAGTAAATCTCAGGTCAGACAGCGTCCAGTGTCTGTTAACAGTGGTGGCTGTTGCACGCATGAACAGAATATTAAACAGGAAAATGTCAATGTAAAGACCGATTAAGCAGAGTTTCATTCAGGGAGGCACAAATAAAACACTAAAGCTTGTTGTAATTATCCGATAATTACTATTTTGAAAGCATCAACATGTAACTCAACATTCATATTCACATTCTAGGCAGCCAGCGCTCATTGCAGATGAAAATATTGGCATTTCGCAGAAGCAGGGTACTTCACTTTCTGTCAGAGCATAAATTTGCTATGCAGTATCAGATTATACTAAGTGGTCAATCCATATGTTGTCCTAGAATTTCTTTCCGGAGCAGTATTTGAGGAACTTGGCTTGAGAAGTAGTGCTTCACAAGGATACAGTGACAACAGGTATATCTGACATAAATATAACATGAAGCATTAAAGGTGCAAAAGCTGAAATAAGTCTGGAAATCCCAGAATTTAAAAATACATTTCCCAAGAAAGTACCACTTAGTTTGGTTAATCCTTAAGAGTTCCAGAGATGATTATAATTACTATTCATCTGCAGTTGCTGTTTTTGGAATCGCATAACGTACTCACAGAAGTTGGGCATTAGTTTAGCTTGTTTCCTTACTAAATGTAATGAAATACCAGAGTAAATACAGGATTATGCTATGCTGCTGTGAAAATGATCATTATTATATCACTTGAAATGATAAATAGGGTCGATATCGTGCTGTTGCCCTGATCTGATGTGTCCGTTTGAGCATAATATGTTCAAACCACATGTGGGGTTGACTTTCAGCTTTTCCTTTCTGTCTGTGTTAGTGTCAGTGGCGTCTGAATGAAGTGTGCATTTGTGTGTACATGCATGCGTGTGAGACTGTCTGTGATATTGAGGCAGTGTTTATAGCTGAGTAGTCATGTAGGCCAGCTCCAGTGTAAAGAGCTCTTGGGGGGCTGGAGGAGTGGAGGCAGCATGGCTGACCTGCATTCTCCTCCTCTACAGCAGGCTACTGTGCTAACATTCAGTCTGTGTGGACAAGCATCAGAAACACTCGTCTCCTATTTGACATTGACCTCCCTCTCTCTTTTCCTGTTTCCCAAATACAGACTCTGATGACTCCTCAACGTTTGTAGCCGGTATCGTTCTGTACAGAAACCTGGGCAGCATTCTGACTCTGCAGAGGTAAGACCGTTAACCCATAAAGACCCAGCGCCACTTTGTGACAGTTCCCAAATGCATTTTTATTGCTTTTTTTTAATATTTACCTCCACCCAGGAGGTTATGTTTTTGCCAGCGTTTATCTGTTTGTTTGTTTGTTTGTTTGTTAGTTAGCAACATAACTACAAAAATTTAAGGACGGATTTTGATGAAATTTTCAGGCATTGTTGGAAATGGGACAAAGGACAACTGATTGAATTTTGGAGGTGATCCGGATCACCATCTGGATCCAGGAATTTTTTAAAGGATTCTATAACATTGCGAGATCGGACCATTTTTGGCATTTGTGCATAAACTCCACAAAGAATGGTCAAGGGAGAAAAAAAATACAGGACACGTTTCCAAAAGCTTCTACAAGATATCAAAGACTGATCTGGATAATTGAATAATTACCTCCACCAAGGAGGTTATGGAATCAGTAGAGTTTGTTTGTTTGCAACATAACTCAAAAAGTTAAGGATGGATTTTGATGAAATTTTCAGGAAATGTTAGAAATTGGACGAAGAACAACTGATTAAATTTTGGTTGTGACCCGGATCACCGTCTGGATCGGGGAATTTTTTAAAGGTTTCTTTATCATTGGGAGATAGGGCATGGGGGCACTGAGTTGCCTTGGCGGAGGATGTCTGAGTGCTTTTCTAGTTGAGTGATTTACCACCATTTGTTCTAATATTATGCTCTGTATTTTGCATTTTTAAGTGAATATGACCTGCTTTCCTGTATTTAATTCACTGATCATGTAGATGTTCATAAAAGCTCAGACTGACGTTGAGGGTTATTATAACAAAAACAGAAAAAAACTGAAGAAGAAAAAGTGACTTTTTCAGTAAAATATATAATGAACTGAACATAAACTGTGTACATCCATGTTTTGGGCTTTACGGGTTAACTGCTCAAAAAGACAAATTTGGGGAATTTTACAGATTTCTTCAGTTTTTTTAGATACACAAGGAAAATAATATGAAAAAAGTCATTGTCACTCGTGCTCCATGTTATATCTTTCACCAGTGCAATAGTTTTTGATCACCCTACCTCTCACTTCCCATCTACAATTTGCAGTTTCATCCCAGTAGACCTCACTAGACCTGCTTCTAAACATCACTAATTTGTCATGTGTGTTTACTGAACTTCACCCTGGTTAGCTCATGTTCACCATTGCATCCTCATGTTTTTTGCACTTGACCTGGTTTTGGACTTAGACTCATGTAGTTGAGTCAAATGTATGTGTTTACGTAGCCCAAAATTACACATCATGAATGTGCTAGAGGCGAGTGTATGACTCCCTCTGTCCTTTGACCTTCAGATAAAATAAACATCGACTCAACAGGATTTATGGGAAAACGAGAGAAAAAGGAAAATCTACAGATGTACTATTTTGAACATTTTCAAGGTAGTTAACAACAGAAATGGACCAACTTTAATTCACACAGCGCATATGCACGTTATTTGTTCAAATTTAAATTTACTGCTGTTGTTTTATAGCCCACGACTGTGCTTTAAATCGAAACAGGAGCATCTTAAACCCAGTAAAGCAAAAACTCCGACTGCTATACATTGACGGCGCCTTGAGCATGTGGGGATTTTGTGTTTTTATGCATGTAAATATCCCCTGATCAGAGCTCTGAACACACCAAAACTTCAAAAGAAACTGGGATACTTTTGTACAGGTGCATTTTATCCCGATTTGACTGAATACAAGTGTAGGAGGATTTCATAAAATAAACAACAGCAGCGACAAAGCATCTCATTTCTGGAGGATTTCTGAGGTTTGGTGATGGTGAAATTAGCCACCCATAGCTAGAATCATCTATATAATGAAAGCCAAGTGGCCTCTGTGTGTATGCATGCAAAACCCATAGAGTTGGAGCAACAGTGGATGGAGATGCTTGTTTTTATATTCAGTTATTGATATCTTTGCTGAAAAAGTCACTTTTTCTTCAGTTTTCTGTGCCTCTGATTCAATAACTCTTTTTAAAAATAATTTTATTTGTGAATATTTCAACATCATAACATCAACAATCTTTATATTTCAGTTTTTTTGTTTTTTTAACACAATACCCCACCCTCAACTTAGATATTAGCACAAACATGTAAATATATCTACCAAAACACATCAGGATTCTGCACAGGAGGCATATATCATCCATACAGTCTAGATGTGAAAACATAGCAAAACCCAAAAATAATTACATAAAATAAAATTGAATAGATAACAATTATACATTTAAAAAAAAAAAAAGAAAAGAAAAAGACAAATAAAATATGTACCATAGCTACAGTTATCCAAGTGATGAGTAATGATTTGGTGTTAAAAGTCATAATATACTGGTCATTCTATAAGTTTCTGTGAATTTTCCAAAAGGCTGCCATGCTCTATAGAATTTTGCAGTTGATCCTGCTAACGTACACATCATCTCCATATGTAAAAACCTCATAATGTCTATAATCCACTGATCATGTGTGGGAGGGGCTTCCTGTTTCCACCTCAAAAGCATAAGACGTGCAAGCAGAGAAGCAAATGCAATAGCATTTGAAAAATATTTAGAAATAGGAATATTTGGGGGAATCACTCCAAAAAGTGTTGTCCGAGCTGAAGGTGTAAAGTTGATGTCATATTTTTGAAAATGTAGCAAATATAGATGTCCAATAATTATAAAGATTAGGACGTGACCAAAAAGTGTGTGTAAGTGAACCAGTATCTGCTTTGCAGCGACTGCAGAGTGGGTCAGTGCCCAGATAGAATTTGGCTAACTTTTCCTTGGAAATATGTAAACGCTGACGGACCTGAAACTGGAGGAGCCCATGTGTTGCACAGAAAGAGGAGGTGTGTACCCTATGGAGAACTGATTTGGATTTACTCTGAGCTTTTATGAACATTTACAATCAGAAAATACCTGATTTACACAGAAAAAAATGCAAAATACAGAGGAAAGTATTCAAATAAATGGTGAAAGGTTAAATCTACAGAAAAACTCCACTTGGGAACTGCCACAAAAGTCACGCTGGGTCTTTGTGGGTGAAGGTAATTAAGTATTTATACTTAGTTACTTGACGCCTGTGTGTTTTCAGGGTCATCTCCATCATATATCAACTGTCTCATACATGTCTCTGCCAGCTGTACAGTAGCATGCTAGTGATAGAACACAAACCAGCTGTGCCGAGGCTGAAACTACATATTTCAGCTTCTTCTTCCCACTCGGTGAAGCGTAATGAATTACTACAGTAGAGTCAATGTACTTTACACGTGCCCTGCTGGGTGCGTTTCCAGTTAAATGCGAACAAGGATTTAATGCAGAAACATCAACACATTCACAGTGGGTGGCCAAATATATGCCTTTTTTTTTTTTTTTTTATCTCTGAGTAAAATGATTTCTTGGCAGAACATACTGTTGCTGCTCGCATGATGATTAACATACATTTAAGCACAGCGGTTTATGTGCAGCTCTGTGTAATTAGTGTCTGCATACAGTAAAGAAAGGCCCCACATTTATGCCTTGATAATAGTGTGACAGAAATATATAATAATAATGTGGTCAAAGCTTATAATGAACTGTTACGATATGGAAACAGGACAATAAAGCACATTCTCTCCAGTGCCTCCCCTTTGGATTCATGCTTCCTCTAGTAGTCTTTGCTTGTCGTTTTCTTTTCGTCCCTGTCTCTTTGCCTTTTCTGCACTGGATTCCTCCTCAAGGTAAATAAGACGAGTTTGAGCCAAGAGACTAGATGACACAAAGGTTTAAGTTGACTGATTGTGCTTTGGAGTGGTGCGAGGGCGATTGTGCATAGAGGATACAGTGAGGATGTGAGCTACCGGTGATCAGAGCATGGGCTATTGAACATGTTTGTCCGACTGGAAGCTTTCGGGTGTCAGGTCTTCCAGTGGCAATTCAGTTTTTTCCTGATTGTCTCATTTCACATGATTGATAGTACCTATGAAAAGGAGAAATTGCAATGCAGACTAAGCAGCTGGGTAGAATGTGGGATAAAATGACCCCAAAAATTTTAATAAAGAAAAAGCGTTGGCAGAAAAAAACAAACAATGTAGCTGTTGCAGAGAAAAGAAAAAAATCTTCATTTCATTGGCTTTTTTTTTTTTTTGTTTTACTGTTGAGGTAGCAATCATGCTCAGTCAATTCTGGGCTGGGTTTCAGATTTAAAAGTGCCTCTAATGAAATGCTTTAACATTTTATAATGCTGATGTGACCTTTACCAAACTAAGGCCACTATCAGCAATGTCAGCCTGTCCTTTTATATTTCATGACATGATTTTCTTTGAATGTCACTCAGCTTCTTTTTACCTTTTATTAAAAGATTTTCAGCTCTAGGGACGGCAGCATTAGTAAGCCCCAACTCTATTGAAATATCTATTATCAATACACTGAAACTTTTGAAGTACTTTAACTATTTAGTAACTTTGAACTGACTAGTTGTAGTTGTGTTTGGTGTCATCAAACATTTTATTCATTTTATATAGAAATGAGTATCAGAGGGAGCTGTTGTTTGATGTAGTGCTAGTGACTCAGTTAATGAGCCTTTTTTATGGTTGGATGCAGGATTATGATCTAGTTCTTGATGAATCTGTAGATTGTGTGACCTGTCTTACTTGAAAAATGAGCCCAGACTTTAAAAATACTTTGGATTTTTTTTTTTTTTTTTTAATTTTAATTTAAATGTTAATTTTAATGTATGACTTTAGAGCTTTCTTTTATTGGTTGCATGCACTTTAAAACCCTGTTATATCTTTGATGATTTTAATGTTTTTCTCTTTTTTGATTTTAATGTAATAATAAAATCAATATTTTTTGTTTTCTTATGCCTTTGTAAAGCACTACTTTTGTGACAGTTCCCAAATTAATTTTTCACTATATTTAACTTAAGTGATTTATCACCATTTACTATTTTTTCAGTGTAAATCATTTATTTTTCTGTATTTAATTCACTGATCATGTAGATGTTCATAAAAGCTGAAATTAAAGTTGGGGGTTATTACAACAGAAACAGAGAAAACCAACGAAAACGTGACTTTTTCAGTAACAGGGAGGACCCCAGGAAGAGTAGCTGATGTCCTGCACTATCTAATGGGGATCCTAGTGCAGGGGTCTTCAACCCTGGTCCTCAAGGCCCACTATCCTGCATGTTTTCGATGTATCCCTCTTCCAACACACCTGACTCAAATGATCAGCCTATCAACAAGCTCTGCAGGAGCCTGATAACGACCGTCAGGTGTGTTGGAAGAGGGTAACATCTCAAACATGCAGGATAGTGGGCCTCATGGACCAGGGTTGAAGACCCCTGTCCTAGTGAATAAAAAATAAATAAATAAATTATATCATTAACTGAACATAAACCCAGTGTGTCCATCTACAGTCACTGATCCAACTCCATGGGTTTTACTGGTGAATTAATGTTGTAGAAGATGACTGTTTCTATGAAAAGATGAAAAACCGCAATTTATACCAGTTTCAATGTGTGAATAGATTTAGTAGTTCAGAATAGGGCTGTGCAATTGATCGAATTTTAATCATGATTTTGATTTCGTGATCTCAAAACTCATATAATCGAGTTGAAACAATTTATTTTCTGTTTTCGTTACACAATTTCTGAGACTTGCATGCGCTATACGTTCCATTCCATCGCAAAACAGCTGTAAAGTACATATTTGTAGCCAAAATGTATTTTCAATTTGAATGTTTTGCATAAAGAATCAATAA
>JAQQZY010000009.1:26656542-26670050 GCA_030068375.1 Ostorhinchus rueppellii | reverse complement strand
CTGCGATGAACTGGCGACTTGTCCAGGGTGTACCCTGCCTTCGCCCTTAAGTAGCTGGGATAGGCTCCATGCGACCCTAGGAGGATAAAGCGGGTATAGAAGATGAATGAATGAATAACCTTGGCTACTGTAAATCCTTTGCTGAGCTTTGTTAGTGAATTTAGTTTTGATGTAGGTCTTCCTCTCCCAGTTACTTCTCTTTTGCCTCCAAAAGGGCACCTTGAGGAAGCTGTTTTCAATTGATCAACAAGATCTGGTGTAGAGGTCAAAGTGGACGCCATTGTCTTTTTGCTTAAGTTCACATTCATACATAAGAATTTCATGATGAATGTTGGGGGTAGCACAGGGCACGTTGCTGGGCCCATAAAGCATCCTGTCACTCAACATGAAAATTTCATTTGTCACTAAAACGTGTTGTAAATCCAATTTGTAGTCTCTTGATAACAGCGAGCTTTATCAGCAGTGCTGACCCAGTGAGCTGAAATCATAGTGATTGAGTCTGGTGATAGATAAGGTAAGGTAAGACTTTATTGATCCCACCATGGGGAAATTTCACAGTTGATAGCAGCAAATTTAAAATAAAGTGCAGGGAATACAGTCTGAATATACACATTGAAACATGACCAAAACAGAGGAAATCACAAGAGAGAGCTGCTGCACCTCACAGCCACTCGCACGACACCATCAGATATTTCAGTTTTGTGGATATTAAACTAACGAAACTGACTAAATACTCAAGACAGATACTTCACACACACTTAATTTCATTTTTATTGTGCCAGCAGAGAAGGTCCTGCTGGTCCTGAGGGCCCACCACTGATTTAAGGCTACAGTTCAATAGACTACCTGAGGCAGTGCATTAAACTACTTAATTGCTGATCTTCCCATTTTTCCTGCACCTAAATGAGGAAAACTGAAGGCAGTGTTTTGGGTGAAAAAGTTTGTCACAAAGAATAGATTTAGAGAATCTGTTCAAATGGGATAATCCATGTAGAATACACACTGCAAAAATCTAAATCTTACCAAGTGTATTTTTCTCATTTCTAGTCAAAATATCTCATCACACTTACAATGAGACACGATCACCTAAAGAGTAACTTTTCAACAAGATATAAGAACTTGTTTTAGGCTTGTTCCATTGGTCGATTTTTATTTTTTATTTTTTGCTTAATTCAAGCCAAAAAAAAAAAAAAAAAATCTCCTAATGGAACAAGTGAAAATTACTTTGGTAAGATTTCTTGAAATAAGATTTTCAAGATGTATTGTCTAAAAAAAAGTTCTTATATCTCCCTTACAAGTTAGTCTTTAGGTAATTATGTCTTATTTTAAGTGTGATGAGATATTTTGACTAGAAATGAGAAAAATACACTTGGTAACATTTAGATTTTTGCAGTGCAGGTAGTATAAGATGGATTAAAATAAGACATAATCACCTAAAGGCTAACTTGTGAGATATAAGAACTTATTTTAACCAGCTCTTATATCTTATTGAAAGGTTACTCTTTAGGTGATCATGTCTTAAGTGTGATGAGATATTTTGACTAGAAATGAGAAAAATACACTTGGTAACATTTAGATTTGTGCAGTGCAGGTAGTAAAAGGTTCCATAGGGCTACATGAGGTATCCTAATTGCATCCAGTGAAGCAATTTGATAATCGGATCAGTAACTTTCATCATCAGTATATAAATACATGTTCTCACAGTCAATCTGAGAAAACCCCACATGAAACCATCAGGATTCCTCACGGCTCTGTTCACAAAAGCCCAGGTTTTGCTGTTTTCCCTTGTGCTGGCAGAGTGCTTTTCATCCATGTGGCCTATTCTTGGCAGAGGACGGTCTTCCATGCAGAGCTGCTGGACCAGCACCTAAATTATCCAATTAGATGCTGGGGTAAGACTGTCTGCGGGCCACTATGGCTCGCAGAGAGGCCTAATCACGTCAGCCTTACAGAGAAACTGCATTGAGTCTTAATATATTGGATTTCTGTTAGAGGTGATGTGCTAATGTCAGCGCTGATCCACCTCCTGAGGCTAATGCACACGAACACACAAATACCACACACACCTTCTTTAAGTGCACGAACCTGTAAGATTGTTAAATACTCTTAGTGTATGTTGTGGAGGTTTTTTGTTGTAATGCAGTGTGTTCTGCTAAGAGAAAAGCTGGTGTTGGAAAAAACAGAAGCCTGCTGCTCTACTGGTGACAAGTATAAGGAAAAGATGAAATAAATAGAAACATGACAGATGTGGATGCTTTCATTAGGTGACTTCGCACTGCAGGAAACTTTTCATAGTTCTTAAAGCTGTTGGAGAAAAAACCCCACCTTTTCCTTTTGTTCACACTGCAGTAACTACGGACTATTTTAGTTCTTAGAAGGTTGTTTTAAGGTTCGGTTTTAGCTTTTCTTTCAGTATAGGTGCTTTCACATCGCAAGAAAAACTATGATGAAAACTGCCATGTTGAGAAACCTTAAAAAAAAAAAAAAAAAGTTAACCAATGATGTAAACAACAACCTTAAAAACACAATTTAGTGTTACAGTGGCACAAAATACGGAGAAATTGACCAGCAGGTGTATCCAGGGTTTATGGAGCCTATTTACAAACACATTAAGGTGAAATATTAAAATATGCCTGTTCGTTTAAGCTAATACAGTCCAGGAAAGATGAAGCTGAAACTACATTATAAGATTATATCAACCCAAGTAAATTCAAAAAAGAGTTGAGGAAGTTTCATATATTTAAAGTAATGAAATGAGCAGGTCAAATTATAATTCATCAACATTCATATTGTCATTGTTTCGAGTAATTTAATTTTCATCTTATTTTAGGCCCTGTTTACATGACAACACTCTCAGGTGAAAACTACAAAATATTTTATCAGATCATTTAGACAACAACGGCATTTTGGGGAGGTTTAAAATGCAAAAAAGTGAAGTCACCTTCCAGAGTGGAAATCTTAAAAACACTCCACGAGTTTATATCCCAGGCACACGCCAGTACAAGAAAACAACAACATGTCAGATTATTTTCCTGCGATGAAACTTCAAGTTGCCCAAGCTGTTCTAATTTATGTCCAAGAGTCATTTCAGCAATTGTCAACAATCTTTATAGAGAGCAGAGGAGGCACATTAACAACCTTCAGCAAGAAGTAGAACGGTTCTGCGCAGGTGCTAGGTCTTGGTGGTAGTGATCCCATCAAGTGCACAGGGTGTCCCAAAAAAATGTATACACCCTTTAGCAGCTGATAACTAAATTGTTTAGGAATTTTTTGCAGATTAAACCCATTGAAGTCAAAGATTGGCAGCCAGACGAAACCCTGAAGAAAGGAAATTCAATCTATAAAATGCTGCTGGAAGTTTTGAAAATGCAGTTGAAGTGCCGTGCAGACTTTCTTGGACTTCACTGAAACGTTTCCAGTCCTCTTTCTTCCTTTGTGGGGCTTGTCAATGTCTGTGGTCTTCCGGAACGCTCCTTGTGGATGTTCTGACCAGCTCCAGCAGCTTCAAACTCATCTCTAATTTGGGTGATGGTAACTTGTTGGTGGTTCTTTTTGAAACTCCCTCCCAAATTGTCTTGGCACTTCCACAGCATTTTCATACTTCCAGTAGCATTTGAGAATGAATTTCCTTTCTTCGAAGTTTCGTCTGGCTGCCATCTTTGGGTTTAATCTAAACAATTTAGCGATCAGCTGCTAAAGGGTGTGTACATTTTATTGGGAAACCCTATATATACGTACATCGATCAATAGGAAACATGTATTTAGTATTTTTCCTGTTCAGACGAGGTATAGTTTGAAGTCGTTATCTGCTTGACAGTTTCGACTGTGACTCCAGTCTTCCTCAGAAGTGTCATCCGACGTGCTGTTGTCATTTAACAGCTGGTTGGCTCGACAGACCAATCAGAGCCCGTCGAGCCGACCACGTCTCCTCCGCCTTGGGTGGTCTCTGGAGGAGGGAATCCCAGGTGGTAGCAGGTAACATCTTCAAACTATACCTTGTCTGAACAGAAGAAAAAAACAAAATAGAATTACAGTAATAGAAGACAAAATGAACGTCTTTAGCCAAATAGGAAACGCATTTGCGTGTCCATCTGCATGCAGATTTTCCCCTAAAATGCGTGTCTAAATGCAGAAATAAAAGTGAGAATGCAACGCCACTTTTGTGTTTTCGGTTCTGAGCGTTAGCATTTGAACATAGCCTCAGGCAGTTTTATACACAACAAAAACCTGTGATAAGTCATGCCTCAAAATAAAGAGGCCTTATCAATAGCTTCTGTGACTGAATGGTAATCAGGTTCTAAAATCTGCAGAACAGCAAGAAATGAGGAGATACAGGAGCAACAAATTTACTCCTGTGATTTAGTGACATGGTCAACAAACACATATGGAATTTTTTGTTCCAGCTGTTGCTGAAGCTGCAAAATGCATTTCCTGATAAAAGTAGGAATGAAAAAAGATAAATTCAAGTGTAGGATGGGAAATGGTGACTGACTTAAAAAAAAAAAAAAAGACTACTAATGAGACGCATGCAGTGAATGTAAACAGTGACTGTCATTGGTCAGACTCAGTGTGTCAGAGGAACCACACATGCATGTAGATTAGCTGCTTTCTTTGATCTTTGACTGTATGTGGGGTCTGAATGGAGCGTATAGATTCTTCTGAACTCCTTTCAGACATGCAGGATGATGACTGACATCTTAAGTGCTCGCTATTGTCACAGTCTGACAAATTCATTTGGATTCCATGGCCGGAGAACAAGTGTGACTCAAAACCTGTATGCTGCTCAATCAACTTGATGTAAATTTGAGTCAATCAACTTGATGTGAATTTGTGTGAGAATTCAAATCTGTTGCCTGTTGATGATTCATCAATTTGACTTATTTGCTTAATTTTTCTGTGAACCGACACGTTAATGTAAAGCCAATCTGTGAGACACCCACTCGAGGGGATGTTTCATTGCCTTATAGCTAGAGCAGTGTCAAATAATCAAACCGTAAAGCTGCAATATGTCAAAAAAGTTCAAATAGAGGATTAACAGTGCACTAAGTAATGTGCATTTTCTATATGAAGCAATAAATCAAGTACAAACATCATTCCACATTCACAAACTTATAGTTTTATGTTCTAAATTGAAAGTACAGAAGCTCATTGGACAAAGAGAAGGAACAATATGACACACGGATTCCAGTTTTTATTTAATGTCAGCTGTTGTGACATATTTTCCATTCTTTTTTTCTGGTTTAACTTGTTTTCCACAGAGTTTTATCAAATACCCAGTGAAGTATTTTATTCTTGTTATTACTAGAGCTGTTTTTTGTTTTTTTCTTTTCTCAGATTTTAGTGTCTCCACCGTTTTCCAGTTTCAAATCCAATGCAGTGCTGAAGGTTGATGGAAACTTTATCCTAATTTAATGCTGAGGAGCATCAGGAACATTAAGCCCATGTTCTGACAGGTTGCACAAACATGTGGATGAAAACATGAAACATTGACTCTATTGTAGTTTAAGTTTGTCAGGATGCCACTTCAGTGATGAATCCAGCTCCAGGAGTGAAAGTGTTGAAAGGCAGCGGCTTCAGTTATTAAATAAACCTGTGGCTCTGATGACAACGCAAAACTTCTATTGTCAGCAGGTGTGATTGGATGTTACCATGGAAACACAGCTTCCTGTTGAGTACAATTTTCAAGGCTTGGTCAATAATTTTGTTCATCTGGCATTTAACTATTACAACATCACTCTTATTAAAAATGAATGTTATTTCAGTTTGTCAAGTGAAGATATTGCTACTGACACAAAACACAATAAAGCATGATAAGAAAATAAAAGGCGCATTTTTATCACTTCTTTTAACAGTTCCTTGTCAAACACCATTTCAGCGTGGGAGTTTAATAAAAGTAGAAAAGACATCCAAACTTTATGCCATTCATCCCCTCAGGAGAAACTCAAATGGCCAGAACACAATCATATAAAACATGCAGCAAATTAATTATTTATAAGTAAACAGTGGTAGTGGACATAGTAGTAGTAGTAGTAGTAGTAGTAGTAGAAGTAGTAGTAGTAGTGCCAACATTTTTTATGTACTTTTATAACTGAATTTGTCTGTTTTCCTTATGTTAAAAAAAGAAACAGATGCATAAGATTAAGATATTAATCATGCCATCACAGACTCACGTTGTTTCCTTTATTAAAATAAAAAAAAAAAAGCTGTTAGTAGTTGTATAGCCTAATGATATGGGTAAAATTAATATTACATGTATAAATACATCGCGCATAATAATAATAATAATAATAATAATAATAATAATAATAATAATAATACTATTATTATTATTATTATTATTATTATTATTATTATTATTATTATTATTATTATTATTATTATTATTATTCTTGGTGCTGGGGATGCTGTTGCCGGTGTCTTGTGTCCAGGCAGAGACCTGCTGCAGCCGCCTCACAGCCTCCTCATCACCGCGTTCACGTCGCTCCCTGCGCCTTCTGCAACCGGCGAAGATGTAAAGTAGAATAAATAGCCGGTGTAACGTGGTGGGATTTGAACCGCTATCTTTTTTTGCTTTTGCTCTTCTTCTTCCGTTTTGCCGGAGCTCTCTCTTTATTCACCGCATCGCTCTTTGTGTGCGTGTGTGTGCGTGCGTGCGTGTGTTTGTGTATATGTGTGTGTCCGCGTCTGTGTGTGTGTTTTTCTCCCGTGCAGCTCTTCTCTGCTGGGATCCTGGTCTGCCAGGGGCTGCAAAGCCGTGCTAGTCGACTCATTCAGAACCAAATGCGTGTGTGACAGACTGTCCACCTTCGCCATTTTAGCACGGCTAAATCCCGAAATGGTAAGTCCGACAACCTGCCTTCACTTCGTTGACTTTAAAGGTATCGGAGACGGTGTGTTTTTTGTGGGGTTTTATGTGAATGCATCAGCTGTTTTTATTTTTTTTGCCTTCCAAAGGGCGTCATTGTCATTACATATCAACAGATCCTCCCTCTCCCCCTCCCCACCCTCTCTCTTTCTGCTTCGACATGCCAAAGCCATGCTGCAAAAGGTTATTAGGCTATAGCCTTGGTGGGGGGAATGATTTTTGGGGTCGTATCTAGAAGGAAATAGGCTGTTTATGTATTCCATAAGGAAAATGCACACAGGAATGTGCTAACCTGTGCAATTCAGCTCCAAATGCACAGGCTGGTGGTGATCACTGCCAGATGTACTGATAAGCTACTCATGGTGAGTGGGATTTAGAATCATCATACCTGCATGCACCCCCAACCCCTATTCATTTTTTTAATTTTTTTTTTTTACCTATTTCATGTGCACACCAACATTTGATGTTCATATTAGCATAATTTAACATATTTGACTGTCAATGCTGTCTCCATGGTTACCAGGCCCGGTGGAGAAGGTGCTGCATGTGATAAGCTGGGGGTATAAAGAAAAACGAAAAAAATACTTAATAAGACTTGGAGCTACAGATCAGAGCATCATTCCTTTACAACGTGGATGCAGCTGGACACAGGAAGGCAGGAGCAGTGTGTGATAATGGAAGAATCCCAGTGACTCAAACGTGCCCCAGTTTCTTTGGGGAAAGGGCAGTGTCTTTGTGGGGGATTTTCATTCAGTGCGATTAGTTATTATTAGACTGGAAATTGCCTCGGAAGCAGTTTGTTCAGTAGTTGCCCTGGTAACAGCATGGGTACCGAGGCTTTTCTTAAAGACATAGAAGGCAGCGTGCTGTTCATCCTGCCGCCTTCATGGCCTACGAGGGGTGGCCAGGCCTGGCGAACTGGTTTAGACAGATATACTGGATGTGTTGTCCTACATCAGCACAAAGACCACATCTGAGCATTTGTATGTGTTGAACAAATGAGACACATCCTGTTCATTTGTTAGCTTTCGACAGAGCTCACCGTTTCCTGCTGTTTTGAGTCAAAATGCTAAAGTCGGCTAACCACGTTCTGACTCCAGCTGCTAATTATCAGTCAACTCAATCACAGTGTGTTTATGGTGACAGATAGTGCAATATGAAACCTAGTATTAGTCAGAATGGTCATTTTTGCACTTCATACTCATTAATAAACACAAAGGTAGTCTGTGTTTTGGTTGGTGTCTGTGCACATGAGCATGATTGGTAAATTTGTAGCACCACAGCGCTTCATTTACAGCAATATGCTGTGTCCCAATTCAATTCTATAAAGCATTAAAAATCAGCTCCTACAATTTGGACGTTACACTTAAACATATTGATAATGCCAATTACTGATCAATTGTTCTGCTCTACTTCACATACCTCTGTCCTGGTCCTTTGCATTAAATAGAAGAGACAATAATGAGCTAATTGTGGATCATTTGCTTCAGATCATTGAATACAGTTGCATTAACATTTTAACACTTTGCAGCCTTGTATTTTGTAACATGCACCTTTTGGAGGCTAAATGATCAATCAGATCATAATAGTCTGCAGTTTCTAGCCCAGAGCACAGCTTGAGTTGAGAGGCTTGTAAGGTGGGGGGTTCCGGGAAGGAGAAGGGGGGGGTCGCACCATGGCAAGCTATAAGTTCACACACTAAGCAGCATCAGATATCAGATGCTACTAGCATAAAGTGCACATGTACCTGAAGTCATGACCAATGGATCTATTTAACATTGACTTATTTCCAAGATTGCTGTCCGACACTGGCAGGGTGGTCTTTATTTAGCCTGTGATGTTATGTTTATATTGATGAGGGTTATATTTACTACGGCAGAATAACTGGAAGTAAATAGTGTTCCTACTCTTTGCTGACTTGCAGGCATCTGGGCTCTGTAAAGGCAGACAATATGATGTTATTAACGTGTTTTCAACCCTTAACCTTGACCCCATCCTCTTTGATCGCTGTTTAATCGTTAAAGTCGCTGTAAAGTATCAAAAGGTTCAACCCTGAGAAACATCTCACCATGAAAAAATCACAATCGCACATAAATATCTGTCGAGCTGCTTTTCTAGGGCTTTTGACTTTATCACATATATATTCTGGGCTGTTGGTTGGATACAACAAAAGAGCAGCGTGGACACTGTGAAACACAGATCTGATGGATATCCGGTGTTTTAAGACTGAAAATATCACATGATGAATTAAAAAGCTTCAGTACAATCAGACTGAAATGGTGCCATCGTACATTTACATGTATATATACTACAGTTCCATCTGCATTTCATATTGTCTTTCATATTCTGTGTATTTTGCATCTCATATCTCATTTTCTTGGTTAGCCCTCATTGTATATTTTTAGTCTTTATTGCATATATTTATTCTTTATTCTGTTTTATTTTTAACTTTATTATATGTTTCTAATGTTGCTGCCGGATCACTAGAATTTTCCTGGTTGGGATCAATAAAATCTATCTATCTGTCTGTCTGTCTGTCTGTCTGTCTGTCTGTCTGTCTGTCTGTACACATGGTGCTTTTAATTGGCCTGTTATCTGTACACATCAGAGGCTTTCTGTGTATGTTCACACTGTTATTAGCATCGAATACCACACACTTAGGGTTAGGGTTATTTGAACTGCAGATCTTCGCATCAATTGACACCCAATGAATTTCTTTGAATAACACATGAAAGCTCAAAAATGTGTAGATATGGGACGTGTGACATACAATGCCACTTCATGAGCTCAGTCTCCAACATATGATCTCAAAAATATGTTTAATTTCACCATTTGTCCAGTGTTTTAATTGATCATTATGCTTTTCAAACCCCTATAGAAATGATGTTAAGTGTAGTTAATTGTTCGGTTTAACACTGGCAGTGTTTGTCAGGCTTAGACAATGATACCAGGGCTTGGTTTAATACTGATTAAGTCTGCATAGATGTTCCAGAAGATGACTCACAGTGTCTTCAGTAATATTTAACCAGACCAGTCTTTTTCAAATTCAGAACAAAACTGCTGTCGACATGACTCATACTGTAAATACCTACGTTATACCTGTCTCTGGTTGCAAAGTTCTGGTTTTATCCAGGAAAAAAAAAAAAAAATGACAAATCACCTTGAGATTACATATTTATGGTTTGCAGAAACATACAGTGGCAGCATTTTTGGACTGATTTTGTATTTGACATACACATAAAAACACAATCCTACAAACACTGAGGAGGTGCATAGCATGTACACTTTCATTTGCTTCACATCACCTCAAATGCATTCTTTGTGAACTATGTCTTTATGAGTAATAGTAACTTATACTTATAGAACAGAGTTCTCACAGTTCATCCCTCACGTCCTCTTCAAGTGTAATGGCAGCATTTTTATCAGGTTATCGGGTCACAAGTTTATGAAAAATTGTGAATGGTACTGAAGAGAGCATACCAGAACCACACACATCTGCTGTTTGTTAAAAGATAGATTATGTTTTATCTTATTATCTCTACCAGTTTGTGTTGTTGATTAACCAGGTAATGTTTGTGTCTAAAATACCACAAATACAAACATGTACTATGTTGTTTTTTTTGTTTTGTCCAACAAGCAAAGCCTAGTGACCTTTGGGATCACATGAGAATCTATCAAGCAGTTAAACATTTATGCTAGAAGCTTGTCTCTTTTTTTTTTTTTTTAATCATCAATTAGTGATCAAATCAGTGGCCGAGCCTTATATTCTGAAGGAGAATTGATTGACAAAGGCATGTTTTAGTCGTGGCTTTACTAAATATATGAACATGTCACTAATTAGAACTATTAGAGGTAGCCTGTGCCTGAGGATCCTGTAAACCTCATCTGATTCTTTGCTGTGCATTCAGTGCTTTTTTTCACTGTAATTAATTCCAAATTCATCTTCAACTGATGCTGAACCTTTGGTGTAAATTGAGTATCAGCTAACAGTGACCCACTGAGGTCTGGTCTGCATGGCGTCTTCCCTGCAGCTAGCCTCCACCTGTGCAGACGACAGCCTGCTCACTGCTCTGTTCACAGCCTCCAGGAAAAGCTAGATTGTAGCATCTGCCTTTGCCAAAAACAGAGGAAAAGGCAACTCATTCTGCCGTCCCCTTCCCCCGCATTCTTTTATTTTGTGAGACACCCATGCCTGCCATGCTAATTATTCCTACTGCAATACATAGTAGCTTCTAAATGGCCCAGCCGCTCTGTCTGCAGCTAGCCTCCTACAGCCTCAGCATGACAAACACTCCAGCCTCTTTTTCCCTCTCTATCTCCACCATCCTCGCTCCTCTCCTCCTCCTCCTCTCCTTCTCCTCTCTACCCCTCAGTCATTTCATCACACCATTTTTCATGCTCTGATGCTGCATTATATTTTAGCTTTCTCTCTCACTCTCTCTGCTTACTACATCATTTACTCTCTTGCTGCCACCTCTCGTGTCCATTTTGCTCAGTCCAACTTCGCTGCAGGCTTTTAGAAGGAAAAACAGAGAGAGGAAAAAAAAACAAAAAAAAAACACTGCAGTCAAAAGCAAAAGCCCCGAAACATGAGCCTGGTTTCCCGCCACACTGCTTGGACCTGAGTGTGATGAGGGGGACGAAGATGAATGAACGAACGTGGTGTTGCATGTGCATGTGTGGTCGTATCATCTTAGATGTTGAAAGCATGTGCAAGCGAGCCTTTTCTGATGCAGTGACAACACTCTTTGGTCAATTAGCCCACATTTTTCGAGTGACAAAACAGTAAATAACATCAATGCTTGCAGAGCTTCGGGGCTCAGACGTCTGCAACTGTGCTTCATCCATAGAGGGGCACTAAATATATCTATAGACAGCATACTTATGTTAGCAAATGAATTTATTCCATGCGACATGAGCCCTGCTGTGATGCGTGTATACAAGTATAAATCGCTCAAAGTGATCACAGTTACCATGATCAACCGCTTATATGGATCAAAAGGCCTGGAACCGAATCATTCATGTACAAATACTGATTAAATAATTCACACTCGTAAATTGCTGTGTTGATTACTACTAGTGCGATTCTATTTTTTGTCTTTACCCGTGATACTTTGCCTCGTGGTTTACCCCATCTGCTTCCCACTGGCTACCTGAGGCTAATGCTGAGTGTGCATTGTAACGATAGCAGGAAAAAAAGACACTGCATTTTCTGTCAATGAAAAATCTTCTCTGGCCAAAAATAAGCCAACTAAAGGTAACAGTTCAGCCCTGTGTAGTCTGTTGTGTATGTGTTAAAAATCTAGAAATGTACCTAAACCACTGCCAAGTTGTAGCTCAGTAGCTGATGTTACTGTTTCAGGCTGAATCACCATATGCTGTACTTTATACACACTATAAACTATACTGTGTTATAGTGTGTTCGACTCTACACAACCTTTGAAACGGCGGCTTTGTGTTTTAAAAGTCTGTAAAACAATACTGCAAGCGATGCTGTCTATTTCATTACCTTTATTTGTATATATATATATATGAATAACAAGATAAGAGGAAAACAAGCTGTTATCATATACATCTGTTTATTGTGTTCAGTTTGACCTGCAGATATGAACCCTTGAGTGATTTCTTTTGTCATAGCTTACAGTAGTTTCACTTCAGTTTAACCCTTAAAGACCTAGAACTATTTCTCCAAAGTTTGTTTTGTTGAATTTTTTGCAGTGCACTACAATTGAATGTATATAAAACTCTAACCCCAATGCACCCCCTATTCCAACAAAAAACATACATACACGTCCAAAATGAATACGTAGAATAAAATTAATTTATGAAAATATAATTTTAAAAAATGCATTTATATCCACATGCACATAGATACATATACATAAATATGTACATATATGCGTACACACATACACATATGGCTACAATGACAAATTGTTTATGTCCATCTTTTTAATAGATGATAAGACAGGCTGGTATTGCATGGAATTTGGCTGCATTGCCGTTTGTGGTGTTTCTTATTTTCCCTAGACCTATAAGTATTTCTGTGGTGGCTTCCAAATAAGTTCTGTACCACCATTTATTACAATATTATTCTCTGGATTTTGCATTTTTCAGTAAAAATCTGGCATTTTCCTATATTTAACTTACTGACCATGAAGTTCAGAAAAGCTTTGAATGAACTGAAAGGCAATTATATGAAAACGGAGAAAAACTGAGAATAAATTGACCATTTCACAAGGATTTCATTAACTGAGTGTTAAAAAACAAGCGTCTCCAACCAGTGTCATTTGTCAAAGCACATGGGTTCTATTGATTAATCAGTGTTGTAGAAGATAACTGTGTTTCCATGTTCACTATAGACTGTCTGAACATCCAAATGGGTCATATCTGATGACTGTGAAAAGACGAAAAACTGCATTTTACCTGAAATATTTTATCTAGGGCAACATGGTGGTGCAGGGGTTAGCACTCGTGCTAGCAAGAAGGTCCTGGGTTCGATTCCTGGGCGGGACCTTGGGACCTTTCTGTGTGGAGTTTGCATGTTCTCCCAGTGTCTGCGTTGGCTCTCTCCGGGTACTCCGGTTTCCTCCCACAATCCAAAGACATGCACTGATAGGTTAATGGGCTAATCTAAATTGCC
>JAQQZY010000009.1:26600134-26633314 GCA_030068375.1 Ostorhinchus rueppellii | reverse complement strand
ACACCATCATATATACTGAAAACATGAGCTAACCAGCACTTTGGTCATTTGTTTTCTGATTCATCTTATTAAACTGTAAGATTTAGCACATTTAATGTCTGAAGCAGATATTTTATAAGAACTTGTAGAGCAGTGTTATCAGTCAAATGTTATTTATATAGTGTTGGATCATGTCAAATATTATCACATGACACTTTACATTTACAGGCAGTGTACTAAAGCCACAGACCCCTTATGCACCTTGCTCCCTTTTACCTGTAGGCTGTTCTGTCTCCATCGGCATCATCGGTGCATTCAGATGTTTTTTTTTTCTTTCTCTCTCTCCCCTTTTTCTCTCTTTCTCTTCCTTTCTCTCTGATAAAGAAAATGTTTGCTTTCTTCAATGATCTCTCTGTTCAACTGTACTTGTTTTTGCTGTCTGAAATGTCATGTTTGAGTTTGCACAGAATCCCCTCTCTCTCACTCAGGGCTCTCCAATCAGGAACACATCAGTCCCAGAAGCCCCCTCCCATGTCATCAGTGATTGGGTAAAAAAAGAAAAAAAAAAATCCTGCCCATTCCACTCTCTTTTTAATGTATGGCTATCAGCCCCGCCCATCACCAAACCTGCTGAATCCTCTGTAGCAAGCACCTCTGATTGGCTTCCTTATTAATTCCTGCCTATCTACCTCACTACTCCACTGTTGACCTCGCAGTTCTTCTCCTAGCTGGATAGAGCATAACACGCTTTTAGAGAAATTATCACTTTTTCAACAGTAACGCATACTAGCTGCAGCACAGATATTTTCCATTGACCTGAATGACCTGGGTATGTGTATGTGCAAGGTCTGGATGGTAGTGATATGAGTTTGTGTGTAGACGGTGAAGTATCTTGTAGAAAATCTTTTATGAAACTCAGTTTAGAATGTTCTATATGGCTGTAATAATCTACATTCTGAAAGTCATGGCTGTGCCCTTTGGCATGTGGGAAGCTCAAATAGCACTATTTTCTCAGCTTCTTCATGAAGGCAACATCTTGAGTGCTTAAAAAGTATGTTTAACTAAATCGTTTTGCACTTAGGATTTGATGTAGATCACAGGTGTCAAACATGCAGCCCGGGGGCCAAAACCAGCCCGCCAAAGGGTCCCGTCTGGCCCTTGAGATGAATTAGTGAAATAGAAAAATTACACTGAATATATTAACAATAAAGAATGTTAAAATCATTTTGGATCAGTTCAGTCTAAAGTGGGTCAGACCAGTAAAATATAATCATAATAACCTATAATTAATGAAAATCACACATTTTTCTTTTTGTTTTAGTGTAAAAATAAAAAAAAAAGTTTAAAGACTGGCCTTTTACAAAAATGTGAAAAACTTGAACAAATCTGAACAACCTGACATGTTTTAATATAAATCCATGTAATTGCACCAATATTCTGCCTGCTACTAAATATTTTGTGTTTGTAGATCTACAGTGATCTTTAAGTCATTATGCACATGTATAAATAATAATAAACTAAGACGGAATATTGTTAAAATTACACTTATTTTTCTTAAGAATTTACAAATTATTCATATTTGTTCATGTTATGTTCAAGTACAGTTTGTAGATTTAAACATTTTCATCATGGAACTTTACTTTTTTCACTCTAAAACATATAGAAAATTTGGAGTTGGCATTATTTATCAGTTCTTATCCTATTATTTATATTATTTTACTGGTCCGGCCCACTTTAGTTCATATTAGGCTGTATTTGGATGAAAACGAGTTTGACACCCTTAATGTCGATGGTCCAAACCGGCATGTATGGTCACAGAATCTCAGCTTAAACTGGCTTGTCTCTTAGGGCTTTAGATCACATGTTATATACCGTAAAGCAGGGGTGTCCAATCCTGGTCGTCGAGAGCTTCTATCCTGCGCGTTTTAGATGTTTCCGTCTTCCAACACACTTGATTCAAATGATAAACCTATCATCAAGCTCTGCAGAAGCCTGATAGTGACTGTCAGGTGTGCTGGAAAATGGAAACATCTAAAACATGCAGGACAGTAGCTCTGAAGGACCAGGATTGGACAACCCTGCTGTAAAGTATAGAAAGGCAGTACCGACAAGTTCTTTTCCATGGGAAGTTCTTCTAGAAAAGTGACAAGTTTTGTTTATTTTTTTAAGCTTTTTGAGATGTGCCATCAGTTACACACATTTGTCAGATTTTTTTTATTTCTTGACTTGTAAGGACAATTTTACAGCTCAAGAAAGTCATAGTTTATTGTGTAACTGTTGACGTCTCTGCAGCTCAGCAGTGATTTTCACTTCTTTCCATACTTTTTTCACGTTGCTCTCGAAGAACAAGTTGAAGTCAAGGCTGTAAAGGCTCATTTATGTTCACTTTACGTACATAAATAGGTACGTCTGGTTCTAACGTTTCCATGCGTCACTTCCTTCATACTTCCATGCATTCTGTACATTGGAATGAGCGTGTTTCAGTCAGTCCACCAGAGGGGGCCACTCTGAACGACCGTACTCGCTGAATACCATGAAAAAAGTTTTTTAAGAAGAAGAAAGTCCGTAGTAACAAACATGGTGACGATAAAGGAGCTTTTACTAATGAGGATAGTGATGTTAATATTGAGAAGGGTAGTTGTTATAAATATATCGGTAGTTTTCCACAAACTCACACAGTCGCTCTTTGAAAGCTGCTATTTATGTAAATTATTCAGTTCAAACCTTCACTGTTCACGGTGGTACTGCTCAGTTTCATCCAGGTATAGATCCACAAGCTCTGGGAAAATGGACAGAATTATGCATGTATGTATGTCGGGGACGGACAGAACTCTGGGTCTGAATCTGCTTGCATCATTAACGTCGAGCATAAATGAGCCCCTAGCCATGATGACACCTATCATGTAAGACACAAAAATATAGGGATCAGAGTTATTTTTTACTTTACTATCTTTGCTACAAATTCCAACTTTCTTGACTTGTAAATTTCTGTTCGACTGACAAACATCCTGTTAGGTTTTTTTTCTGAAGTTAGCAGAAGGTGCAGGACTTTGCCTCTTTATACAGAATGAGCTCAGGTGTCGTGATAAAACTTTGAGCTTCCTCGTGACTGTGCTGACTCATTCATGGGCTTTCCGTGTTTCCTTTACATTTGTTAGTTTTTTGGGGGGGGGGTTTTCAGATGTTGTGAGTGGTTGGATTTTGTCCTTTCTTTATAGAGAGCTTAAGGTGTCACATAGGCCGTTGTAACTTGAGGTCTTCTTAAATGTTCCAACCATTTTAAGAAACTCTCTTGATGGGGTTGTAGTATTTTTCGTTAAATCAACGGTAATATTATTTTTAGCACCAAACTCGAACTAGGCTCTGAATCGACCCAGACGGTATGAGTTCTGATCCGGTAGGTAGATAAACCAGAGGGTGTATTTGAAGCATCTCCATCCATTTCTACAACCCCCACTTACCACATTTCATAATTACTCACACAAGCTAAGTTTGTCATTGTTTATAACATGGTTGTAGCACCGCATTATGTAATAATGGTGCAATATGTAATCATTTTTTGCCTCATTTTGTAATAACCTCACATTTTGCAAGAACTTATAATGTTTTATATCTTTCAAATTTCATTGCATCAGTAAGGTAATTATCAGTAATACTTCATTAGTGCAGCTTTTGTCTCTCGTTTGTGAACACTTTCATACAGGTGCATTTAATTTAGGTTTGACCAATGAAATATCCTCCTAGTTTATGGTGTGTTTTTTTTTTTTTTTTTAATGAATTGTAATTAAGTTGGAATGCTTAATGTTGTTCTGCTGTTATATTTTTTCCAATCATGCATTAATTTTGATGGTTTATTACATCATGCACCAAATTATTACATTTCCTTTATTTAAAAAAAAAAACAAAGTACCACACCTGCATTTTGTAATATTTGTTGCGATGTGTAATAACTTATTATAAAATGCAGCAAAGTTTATGACACAATGCATTCGAGAATTTTATGAATCAATGCACTGTTATCACGTAATGAGGTGAAAGATTATAATATTATTACATATTGCACTGTTTTTACATGGTTCTTTATGATTGAAAATGACAGAATATGGATATGAATCAGACTGTGAGTGTGTGTGAGTTCATTGTGTAGATATGAACGTATCACATACTCAATTGAAACTGTTGAGAAGCTGAAGTCTTTCATCCCAAACTAAATGGGATGTGGTTTCTTTGTGGGAAGAATATGACTGAACCTTTGTTTGTGGACGGGTCGACAGGCATGTGAATGAACCAAATAACAGCCGCAGGAATAAAGACTAGAAGTCTGAGCAGGACGAGCATGAAAGTGCAATTTTAGGGCTAACAGTACACTGACTTTCCGACCTTCTGCCTGTGGTTATATTCGCTGTACCACCCCAGAAACATCTCAACGTCAAGAGATAGAGAAACAATGTCAACTGGTTTTCAGTGAAAGTGATAAAAAAAGAAAAAAAAAAGGCCGATGAAGCAGAAACATACTGTCGGTGTAGAGTTTGTTTGCTTAGGTCATGCAATGACAAATAAAGCAATAACTTCCAGATACTCTAGCAAATCACGATTGAAAAATAAGTGGCTGTAAACACAGGAAGGAAAAAAAGTAGGGTAGATTTAATTACTTTTGGACTAATTACAACAAATATTGCTGCTGTCTGTTTTAATCGGATGACGCTTTAATCAAACAAGTAAAAACTTTGCAAATATATCAATTTATTTATTGTGTCAGCAGCACTTAATGTGAAAGAATCCTTTTATTTTCATGGGATCCTCTGTACCTGAGCTCATTCAGTCACCATCGCTCACAGTTTTCCATCAGTCATGTTCAGACTGAAAATGCCAGTACAAACACACACCAGGGCTGAAACTGAAGTTATTTAAAGGGCTCATATTCTGTTAAACCCACTTTTATCAGTCTATGGTTCGTTTATTTGTGTATTTGGACCCTAATAGTTCATAAAGTTTGGGTTTGAACCCTCCAGGTGCTGCAATGCTATCTTTATATTAATTTTTGGCAAAAATCAAGTGTATTTCTTCAACCCGTTTTAATTCCTACTTAATTTATTACGCTTACGACTAGTTTATTTTAAGTGGCATTTTCATATGTAAGGTCAAGACTTCTGATGAACATTTCTCCGAATACGACATAATTGTTTATCAGCAGCAGTGGTTGTAGTAAAAATGGAAAATATGTCCACACTTTGAGCCGGTTACCTAAAATGTTGAGTTAGTGATTGTATTAACGAACACAAGTGGCTGAAGGGGACAGAGAGCACAGTCATCAACCTGGAGGGGGTGTGGTCACGTGCATTTAAAGGGCCAGCGCTCAAGCAAACTCTTTCATGTCATTACTCAGAAATAGTGTTGAAGATGGACCTTTGGAGTTGAATTCGTGAAGAATTCAGACCCAAGCAGAGCATTTACAGTTTATGTAGAGCACAGGGAAATGTCTTAAAATGCATAATTCCATTTAAAAAAAAAAAAAAAAAAAGCAAAATATCACTCCTTTAAGTTGTCGTTTCCTGGTGAAGTATCTCAACAAAAGCACTTGCCCGACCATCAGCCCCCTCCTCACCCAGACTGGCATCTCTTGCATGTGCTCTTCAAGGTGTTAATGCAAAACATGTTTAATGAAGCTAATTAATTTGTCTTGTGTTTAATTAAGCGCACAGCAGCATCTCTGCCAGGCAGGTCAGCTCACACCTCACAGAGGGTTCTCACTGCTGAGCCTCCTGTTCCCCCAAAATGAGAGTCTAATTCAGTGAGAAAATTAAAACGGACAGGAAAGGCCTCATTCCGACCGCCGCTGCACTTTATTCTCGACTTAAACAGTTTTTTTTTTCCAACAAGCCTCTGTATTTACCCGTTGTCTTCAAATTAATTAGATCCTGAGCCTAAGTAAGTACGTTTTTCCTCATTGTTACGAGATTCGAGTTTCTCACAGGAATCACTGTTACATCAAAGTAGGACCTGAATTTCAGTGGAATGATTGTGAGGAAAATGATGGGACCCTCTGAGCTGCAAAGTAGAAACAGGAATAAAGAAGCACCACTTTGTAAGATGAGGGTTTTACACAAGATAATACACGCTTTAAACTCTATTGGCAGACACTCTCGTAACTTGAAAAACATATTTAGTCCTTAAATAACTGAAGTCGAATGGTGAGAAATGGTCTTTTAGCCTATTTTCAGTCAATCTTTCACACATTATGCAGTCAAACATTGATAATTATGTTTGACGGTGGAATCTTTTCTACTGTCAGATTTTTCAGACGGACGGCGCAGATATGAACAAGTCTAAACATTGACACAAAAAAATTAGTGTTTACTTTGGGTTATGTAGTAGAAGTTGATATAGTGTCCATTCTGTGGGTCAGATACTGTAGATCACTGTGGCTGAAGATGATCTTGAAGCACATTTTGAGGCGTAATAATCCAACTGGACATTGTAATCTGCAGCCAGACAAAAGGTCAGATGCATAATGTTGGTTGAACTGTTTCAACACAGATCAAACATGTGATTTTGGGAAGCCCCTAGTGTCATCAGATGTTTCTTTGTTTTTTTCTTCTTAATTAAAAAAATGAAAATCAGAACAGAAGTCGTTTGCATCTAATTCTCACAATCACTGACGCAAACAACCTCACAGGGATACAACATGGACAGAAAAGTAGGAATTATAACACAATGTCAACCGCGGAAACAGAGAAAACTAGAAAAGCACTCTGAGACCTCCGCCAAGGCAGATCAGTGCCCCCATGCCCGATCTCCCAATGATAAAGAAACATTAAAACAAATTCCTGGATCCACACGGTGATCCAGATCACCACCAAAATGTAATCACCTGTTCCTCGTCCTATTTCTAACATTTCCTGAAAATTTCATCAAAATCCGTCCGGAACGTTTTGAGTCATGTTGCTGACAAACAAAAAAAAACAAACTCTACTGATTATATAACCTCCTTGGTGGAGGTAATTATTCAATTATTCAGATCAGTCTGTAATTAATAAGCAAAATATAGCCGCAAAACTGAACTACTTAGGAGAGGAGACCAAATGTAGTGTTTCTGCAGGTCATACACTTACTCCATACTGTAGTAACTACATACATCTGTGTTAATTTTACAAAATATTTATGAAAATAGGTAATTTGCAGCTATTCTCCAGGTTATCTTCAGTTATTGAATATTTCCAAATCATCATTCTTCTCTACAAATCTCCTGGCACCTTTTATTTCTTTATTTATTTGGTTTCGAGCCAAAGGAAAGAACCAAAACATTTCATGAATACAAAGAGCCAATGGCAGAGCAGATACACAAAGCATTTTGTAAATTTAAGAAAAAAACAAATAAAATAAATTTTAATAAATTATCAAGACAAAAAACCCCAAAACATTTGTTAGGAATTATTCCTTTAATTATGCCATGGCATAAATCTTTTGCTTGGTGCTTTAGTTGTTTTTTTCTATTCTTAGTAAATATTGACCCAGGACTAAACTCCATCTGATCTATTTTCTGGCTTTTTGTGTTTGATTTTTTTTTTATTCTTATTATTTTTGCTTAACACACCCCAACCACCCAACCATCCACCTTTTGCCATTTGATTGGTAAGTCTGGGAAGTGATGTTGTATTTCCAAAAGTGTTGATTGCTTTTTAATATCACTGCCTGCGGTGTACATTTAGCGGCCGTATTGCCCTTTTACTTGAAATTGAATTTCTTCCATTATGTGATTTTTAATCCAGACGTCCAGGGGCTACAAAAATCGATTCCTTCAGCTCTTCAGCTTTAATTGTTGTTTAGCAGGAGGCCATATGGTAACAGATGAGTTTATTATTACTTGTCGATATCTCTAGCAGTGTATTCAGTCCTTGTCGGGCAACAGTGGAGGGATCTACGCTGTTATAGATAGAGCTCAGACGGACTGGAGGTTTTCTCAACTGTGGGGGAGGTAGTACAACGTATTTCCCTGTATTCATTCCTGGAAATTTGTTGCGTGTGTTTAGTAAATCCTATTAGAAGTACACACAGAAAGTCAGTACCTGGCATTGGTGTAGTCACTTAAATGTTTCTATGTCATTTAAATCTTTTGCTGATGTTGTGTCCATTTTGGTGTTTAGTTGCGAAAAAGGCAGACAATAGTCGCTTTTCCATTGGTCATCTGCGCAAAACTTTACCGATATTTACTAAATGTAAAAAAAAAAAGTGCGTAATGTAAGTTTTTTCCATTAAATCACAAATGCGATGATTTGTTTATTTACTATCATGAGATGACACAAGAAGTCATTCCATAAACATGTCGATGAACGTTAATAATGTGTTTACGACTATATCTGTAAAAACATAATTATATATGACCCTCTATTTCGTACCAAATTATAAAATTATTCACTTTCCTGGTGTGTCCACACATACTGCACCATGTTTCTGTTAAAACTCTTCTTCTTCTCTTGGTTTAACGTCTAACCACATCCATTTCTTTTCTTTTTTTTTTTAGTCACATGACTATTTGCTTAAAAAAGAAAAAAAAAAGGTCTTTCCATTCCAGTTTTGCATCATATACCAATTTCACAACACCTGAAAAACCACCTCTTGCCTGCAAAAACACTTTTAATTGAAAAACAAGGGTTTTGGCAAAATTGTTGTTTTGCTGTTAAGTCCATTTTTATCCGCAAGTTATATTTGTGATATTTGAGGGTCAATGGAAAAGTAACTGAGGCATCAAATCACAAACAGGGTTCCTATAGAAGTATGGAATTTGATTTTTTTAAACCTCCAGGTCTGGAAAAGTAGGGAAAATGGAAGCAAATGTATGAAAAAATACTCATGTTTTTAAGACTGTTACTACTTTGATTTTCTAAAACATAAAATTCTGAATATCTACAGAAAGAAATGGATCGATCTGTTTTTTAAGGCGTTTGCTAGTGCAGCTAAACTGTTTGTGTGAGAGCTCATACAGTCGGCTACAGAAAACATTTGGGCAGATTGACAAGTTGAATCAAGTTGAACGTGCTCTTGTCCTCCTCCAACCCATTTTAAGCCCCGCCCAGGTGTCGTCAAGTGTCACTGCTGCTTTGATGGACAGGTGACATCCACACACTGTTTGTCAGCGAGGTATTCAACGTGCCTGGTGTGATCGTTGGCAGAACTCAAAATGGGGAGATGGAAACTCTCTGATGACCAGCTCATAAATCCCAAATATAAAGACTGGTTGGATTTTTTTCACCAAGACATTTGGAAACTAGAGTCTGGAAAAAGTATGAACATTGACATTTCAAAAGTGTAGGAACCATGCACATATATTTGTAGTATCTCTGATATCATCGAGTACTTGGAAATGCTTCAGCGGTCCAGAAATCAATAGTTAACGTTAGTTTTGGATGTCGGTTTGTAGATACACGGAAAATACACTGAAGAAGACTCAGCAGGCAGTCAGAACATAATGTGCATAGTTGTCTTTATTAGAGCTGCTGCTCCTCAGTGAACTTTTTCGACTTAGTTTATGTGAAATCGTGCTTTTCTGTCAGGTTAATTGCTTTAGATATCGTTTCACCAATGGGTGTCACCTGCAATAGAGAAGAATGAGATGGAAATCACACCCATTGTGGCATGAATCATAAAGGTGCACCGTAGTTGCTGTGTTTGTCCAAAATAACTCTTGATCTTGCTCTGTTTTATCAGCTTTATAGGATCTGTGGTTATTGAGTGCAGTGTTTTAACTTCACACATAATAGACCTGTAAAATCTAGATGTCTATGATCATTAGTACCTCATGTTCTGAAACAAAAACCTCATGACAGTTTGAGTTTTATTCCAGCCATTGTTCTCTCATCCAGAAAATGTTTCCTTTTGTACTACATTTGAATCAATTGGATTTTTGCAGCTGAGGATGTACATTTGATCTCTTATACCGTAACTCTGTTTTTGCTAAAGACATCCATGCCCCCACAGTGTATCAGCTACATTCAGGAACAAGGATAAAATGAGTATCTGTCACATAAAAAAATAAATAAATCAAATCAAACAGTTCATGCATTAATAGTATGTTGTACAACTGTATAGTAACACGGAGCCAAATGGTGCTTCGATTTATCTGAAACAAGTTGTGTTTTCATGAAATGTTGATTATTTTCACAGATCAGTCAGAAATATTGAAGACGAATCATCTGCTCACATTAGTCCACTTATCTACTGTATGTTTTTACATTTTAGATGAATATCTCTGAAGACACAACAAACAGATGAACCGTTTCATGAGTTAAATATTCAATACATCGGATTTTATTCCAAAAAGGTGTTTCTGACTTGTCTAATATGAAAAAGGTCAAATCCACCTTTTTCGCAAATTTTGGAAGTTGTTTTTTTATTACTATTATTATTATTATTATCATCATCATCATAAACATTTTCGAACTCTGAATTAAATACAGTTCTGGAAATACACCCATCCTCTATAAAAGTCTGTGAAACACTCAATGTGGAAGCACTTCTCCCCGTCCAAACACTTCAAATGAAATATGTCAAAAGGTCTGCGAGAAAAACAGAAGAAAAGTGACTTATTGTGAGTCATTGTTCTTTATATGCTTTACATACAGATAAACTGCGTATTCGTGTAGATGCTGTGCTTCATGGTCCATGCCCCTTTGCTCCATTCCATGATCCTATTCCTTTTCTAAGTGCAGTTACATCATATCTGCATCTGGAAAACCATGAAGATTGTTTTGTTTTTATCCTTAGGGCAGTTTCAATGTTTAATTTCACAGTTTACTTGTAGCTGATTCATTTTCCTTTTAATTGTTTTAATTATTCTTAATGATTTTACTGTTTTACATGAATTGCCCGCTTTTTTCACTCCACTGTTTCATCCTAGTTTTTTGTCGCTCTTCACTTTTCTTTTTTACTGTAGTTCCATTCTGTGTCGACAGTTTCTTGTTCTCTACTTTAGTACAATCCAGGATTAACCCTTTTATGAAATACGCTGAAATTTCTAATTTAGTGTGTTATTGGACATCGTCATCTATCTCCTCCTTGGTTGCCATGACAATAGTCGCCCTCCTCTTGCCATGATAATAAAAATCACTTAATAAAAAGTAAACACATGCAATAAAATAACTGTTAAAGGTCACAAACTGACAAAAAAAATTCCTCAAATTTACAGTTTACAGCTTCAACATTTCTATAAAATCTCTGAATCAGTGTGCCGTGTTATAAAGCCCAACATGCATCTTGACCTGACTGAGGCACGGGATTGGTCCCATGTTTACTGTTTGTAGAAATAATCAACAATAGTACCTTGTTAAAGGTAGGGTAAGAGATATTTTCCTGGAGCATTTTTTTTTTTTTACTATATTGCTTAAAATCCTCTTCACACCCTGATTGCAACCAATTAATTAAATGCTCAAACACAAAAATAAAACATTTTAGTCACCTGTGGAACGGACAGGACAGAAAAAACACCATCCAATCATTTTAACCAGCCCGTCAAAATGATTGAATGGTGACATGTCTATCAAACTCAACTGCCATTTGTCCCTCCCCACTCTTTGTGTATGAATCATGGGTTCTCAGAGGCTTTGGACAGGAAACGAAGCCAGAGCTTGGCTAGTTATATTAGCTATATTAGGATGGAAAGTGCACTAGCAAACTATTTTGTCATTAACATAAATCATTAGGAAATGTAAATTTAGCCAGATAGGTATAAATTAGGGCTGTTCTACTGACAAACATAATGATGAAATGCTTAGATTACAGCGTTTAAAGCAAACTTTAGTGGCTGCTATAACCAGCCATGACTCAGGCAGTAGAACGGGTCATCCAATAACCGAAGGGTTCGCGGTTTGAATCCTGCACTATCCTAATCAGTCTGTTGTGTCTTTGAGCAAGACATTTCACCCTTCTTGCCTCCAGTGTCACTCACACTGGTTTGTGAGTGCACAAATTGGCATTGACACTTCCGTCAGTCTTCCCCAGGGCAGCTGTGGATACAAATGTAGTTTACCACCACCAGAGGGAGAATGTGAGAGTGAATGAATAATGGATCGATGATGTAAAGCACTTTGGGTGACTAGAAAACCGCTATAAATTATTATTATTATTATTATCATGTGAAAAGTGAAGTCCTGAATTGTAAGAGCGAGTTGGGGTGGGTGGTGTTGGAGGCAAACAAATGACACCGGAGGCGTGGCTTCAGAGGGAAGTCTGAAGAAAGGGGTTTGGACTTTTGAATTGTGTATTTTCAAAGTGTAGCCTGCTCGAACCGTTCTACCAGGATCTCCTACCCTACCTTTAAAAGACGACTGACTAAAACATAACCAAACTTAACGGAGCTTTATGTGCTGCAGAGGCCGAGCAGGACCGCACCATGGACACCAAAACAGCTTCTGTGTCTGCTTCATAGCTTTTTACAAAACACAGCGTTCAAGTAGGAGTAAGCGGTTCACATCCAGACACTTTATGTCAAATGCAGTCACTAACCGTCTGATCTGCGTGTCTGTGCTGAAGAAAACATGTCAGTTGTTGTTTGTGCACAGCTCCGGCTTCTTTAAATGGTCATAAAACAAAGTGACTTGGACTGAACACACACCACACAAACCCAGCCAGTCCACAACAAGAGTGTGTTTTTGCTTGTGCTTGTTGTTGGAGTTTGAAGGAGCACTGAACCGAGGGGAGGGCATTAAAGTCAAATATCAATAGTCCTTCTCAGAAATGGTCTACTCCACCTTTAACCAATGAATAAATTACTCATATAATGAAGTGAACTTATTCATGTTACGAAACACTTTGAGTTCAGGACAAAAGAGCTCACACACACAGTGCATACAGAGTTTTAATCTACTAATTCTAATTATTTATCATCTTGTTTTTGTTTTTATCCTCGTCCTTCAGTTTGGGTTTTGAGCTCAGTTTAGTTCTAAGATGATGCAGGTTTATTTTGAGTATTCTACAATTATCAGTCCATTTTTTCTTTGTCTAGTTTTTAGCTTTAGTCTTGGTCATTTTGTTTTAGGTAAGTTTGCATGACTACAATCAATTATGATTTACAAAACAATTGCTTATTAAAGTTCCCATGTGCAGATATTCATTAAATTATATCTAAAAATCCATTGTATTTACAGTAATTCAGTACAAATCAGCAGAGAAAAGGAAAACAAAGTTTATTTTACTCGGACTTCAGTATAATTTTTGTCAATTTTGTATTGTTCAGTTTAGATTGTATTAATGCATTTAGTTACTTTTTTAAAAAAATGTGTTAGTTTTATGTAATTTATTTAATGTATGTTGTCGTGTTTATTAACTAAAAAAAAACTTGGTATGTGTGTGGTTTCATGATTGGAACTTTAATGCCTGAATGGATTTCCAATTGTGGAAAAAAAAAAAATTGACTTGTGTTTTTTCTTTCAAGTAGATAGTATTTTGGTTGCATTTTGGAACGAAGGAGGGTTTGGTGCGAATTAGAGACACTCGGCGTCAAGGGGTTAAGATGTGTCTGTGTGCGCAAAAGTCTTACAGTTGGTACAAAAAATAGAAATGACCAGTTCTGATACATCATCATCATCATCATCTCAGTAGTGATGTCCACATAACTTGCATATGAAAAGCCTGATGCCAACACAGCAGACATTTAAGATCATGTGAAATATCCACCAGTGGGCTTATGTCGGCCCCACCCCCCCTTCCCCCCACAGTCTCACACAGGTAAACCTAAACCCACACAAACCTCTGATTCGACCGTGGCCCTGAGAGAGAGAGATTGTGCGAGACCACTGTGACCTCATTGTTTTGCGTGACTGTTTTTTGGCGTGCGCCTCTGTGCGAGTCTGTGTGTAGGTGCATTTGTATCTGTTTGTGTATGTTACAGCGTGTTAATTTGACTTTGCAGTCAGATGACAGTGCCACTGTACAATATGACGCTCAAATGTGCCAAGTGCGGAGTTATCTCTTCGGCTGACGTTTCCACCACAGCTACCAGTAACGCCATGTTAGTCCCGCTAATTATTTTTCCTTAACTCTTCTTGCCTCTCTGTTCTCTCCTCTACTGTTCTCCTCCCTCACTTGATTGGTTCTCTCTCCTGTATCCCCTCTGTCATGTTTCCCTCTCCCTGATGCGCTGGCAGGGAGGATTTCACTCAGTATACGAGGCTCCTGACCAACAAACTGAAAAACTGTTACATCTATGTTTATGTACTTGATTGATTAAGAGGCTGTGTGTGTTTGTGTGTATGGGTAGATCAGACGTTGAAGAGGCCACCGAGGACACCTATAGTGTAATTTTCAGTATATGTGTGCATTTCTATGATCAAATGGAGCCCTTAGATCTCAACCTGGACCTGTTTTCCTTCTTTTCTACCAGTCGCATTTGATCAGAATTCTAAATATTTTGTGGGGTTATTTACTTCTCTACGCTGGGAGTGTTGCTCTGTGCCACAATTACAGCCTGCAAATAACTCCTATGCAGTTTTGAAATGACAGTTGACATCGCTGACACATTAGACATATTATTTTTCAGGACTAGCGCCTGCAAGAACCGCAATGCATAAAAAATATACAGCAATTTAAATCCCCCATATGTCACTGCAGCAAACAGGGTCGGCCGCTATGACAGTATTTGACAGAATTAACCAGGAGATATTTTTAAATGCTCTTCTGTTTATTCAACCAGAGACGTTTCCTCAATGTCTCACTTAAACACTGTGCACGATGGCACATTTGCAGTATTGGATTTCTATGTAATATATTTAAAGAGAGCTGAACATTCAATACTTGTTCTGTTCCAAAATAGATGCAAGTAATAGTTTAACCCCTTCATGCATGAATTATAAGAACCTTAAACAAGATTTTGGGAATTTTTCCTCTTTGGGAATGGAAAAAAAAAGACAATGTGATTGATTTTTAAGAACCTATTTACAGCTACAAAACCATGTGTTTAATATTACAAGCAAAGAAACATGTATTTACTGATATAGGATGTGAAAAGTATGAAATAAAAACATCTTTTATGCTGTTAATCTGACATGTTCTCACATTTTAACATACCTGCATGAAGATAACATGGAAAAAAACTTTTTGTTTAAAAAAAAAAAAAAAAAAAGCTTTTCTTTTTTCACTCGAGCATGTGACTGCAAACCAGGTTTATCCAGAACACCAAAGTTACAGAAGTGGGATGAATTACAGTTTAATGAAGTACAGCATGAGCCTCCACTGTGTTGGCTAATGTGGAACTAAAACAATAAAACATAAAATAAATATACAAGAGAACACCTTTGAGCAGCTGTGCACTATAGTGACCTCTATGCATGAAAGGGTTAAACCAACGCAGACGTTTGTTTTGTCCAACAGCTTAGTTTTTTCATAACCGACTTTTATCACATTATCTCACATTTCATTCGTTTTACTAATTAAGCTGACTTCTGAATTTGTATGAACCTAAACCTAAGTAAAGAGACTATACTTTCTGAAATTAGGATCTTTTTATGATCCCATGCTGCCTATGTACTCCAGACCCTGATATGTTTATTTCCTATATTTTTCATCGTACTATATAAAATAGATAATACAACTGATAATACCTTAAAATGTGAAAAGGCTTATGTAATGTTTTCCTTTTTTTGATCATACATACAGATCCCTTCATAAGTGGACATAATTAGAAATCTTAAACATACTCAAAGGGCAAAATTTTGCTTCAAATATTTTAAATGAAAAATATTTTTTAAAAAAACGACTGCGTCACGGATGGACAAAAAATCTGTTTTTTGCAAGAATTACAAAGTTTTTCAAAGTGAAGTTCCTCTGATATTTTTAACCTAAAATGTATTCAGTGTATACCTTAAACATATGATTTTACAACCTAATAATTTTATTTTATCATAACTAAATAGCAAGAGTTTGGACAAATGGCAGTGTCACGGATGGACGACAAAAGTAAATATGAAATTAAACATTTTTATTTCAAATAACATCTACATTATTTACAACATACAAATAATATGAACATTATATCCAAATATATTTTGCATATATATATGCATTTATTAATTGTAAACATTGTGAGTTTAGAATGTGACATAAATAATATAATAGTCATACATCAATGTATTTGAAATAAATGTAGTTTATGAGAGTTTATAAAATGAACCCAGAATGACGGCAGAAAACTGTTACTTTTCAAACATTCACACTCGCAGTTTTTTCACAAATTTTTTCTCGTTTCAAAATACTTTTTCCTGAAAATATAAGTAATTACCTACCCATAAATATAAGTTTGGTGTAGATTATTTTCATTAAAAAAAATTTTTATGCAGATGCGAACCTTACCGTGACTCCGCCCCTCTGTCAATAATAAAACCTGATGTGATGAATTATTTTTCATAAACATCAGTGCATTTTGTGCTGCATGTCCATGACAACAAAAAAGGAGTCGGCTAAAAGTGGCTACTACTTCTACCACTACTAATAATCTGTATTTTTTAAATTTGCTGTTTGTATCAGATTATAGCACAGACAGAAATGGGTCTGTTTAACGTAAACAATTCTAGGAGCAAACATTTAACACTGACAGGCGCTACACGTTGTATTATAGAGCAGCACTCTCTGCAAAATGAGAAAAGTTTTCTGGTCTAAACGCACATATTAAAGAGGAAAACAAGGTCCAGACTGATATTTTTAGAATGATGCTTTAAAGGTATAATTCAGACCAACAGTGTCTGACAAAGCTGTACTCATATACCAGGGTTTCTGCAGGTATCAGCAAATCTAATTTATTGCTTTTTAATTCCTATTTTTAATGCCACTTTGAACAAATTTAATGCCCATGTCCAACTGCAGATACAGTTTTATAAATAGTTTTATAGCAGTTTACCATCGACAAGCTTTACCCAGGTTCTGAATAGTTCCTTCTCCAATCACTTCTGCTGAAACTTACATTTTCCCATTTTTCCGACATTTGCTAATATTCCCTCCGCTCTTTCACCACAACATGAGCACACTTAGAGCATGTTGCATTCCAAGCATTCAGTGTTGTGACTTCATAAACAATAGCCAATTAAAGGGTTCCGCCTGTCAGTCATCACACTATACTTCCAATCAAAATTATTAAAGGTTTACATCAAAACAAGTCATGAATAAAAAAGTATTTTTTTTCCCATCAAGTGTATTTAATTTTTTAATGCCACTAGACATCAAATTTAATGTTTTTTAATGTCATTTCAGGCTTTAATTTTCACAAAATCTATTTCATGACTTTTAATGCTTTTTAATGACCCGCAGAAACCCTGTATACAGTGTATGCTGTAGCATATTTAAAAGTGTCGAAGTTTCATTCTGAAGCATGAAAGAACTGTGGGCAGGATGGGGAAAACAATCGAATCTGACAGTATCACAGGTTTAATTAGATACTTACATCACACTCATGTAGTTATTTAACACCATTTGAGACCAGAGGTGGAAAGAAACTTAAAGAAAGGTACTTTATGAAAGTGTATTTGGCACATTTTACATTTTCCTTTGAGGATTAAATCTAAATTGGGTGATTGGGTGGCATTATTTTCACTTTAACATGACTGTATGATAATAAAATCCATCAAAACAGCAGCAGCAATATGTGGTTTTACATGAGATTACAGATAAAGAACTGGGTGATAAAGTGTCGCTCTGCAGCAATTGTTAAATCACAACCTGATTATTCATGTGTTGTGTGAAACGTTACTATTTTAAGGTTGATGACAGCACTTTTAGTGAGAAATTCTCAAATTGGATTAGACACTACTAGCATTTCCTGGTGATGAAGACCATCAAAGTCCTGCTAGCAGCTGGGTTAGTTTGATAGAGAATTAAAGACATGGACGCTAAAGTTGGGGAAAAACTGCAGAATTGTTTCTTTCTTTCCATCTGCAGCTCTCATGTCTCGGTCCAAATCAACAGACTAAATATAAAAATAAATGATAGATCCATTCAAACACATGGAGTAGACAGTCCAGGTCACATCTGACACAATAACAGCAGCATTTAGTAATTACAGCAGTCAATCATGAATGCAACCCCTGTATGGGTTCGCCAAAATCTGCATCACGGAGGAGATTTTCTGCTTAAAAACCTGAAAACACAAGCAAAGAGTAGATGCTCAAGCCTTGTGTCCTCTCACACCACTCGAGTTACAATATGCTGAGAGGTTATTGCAGATTTTTAGCACAATGACGCTAAAAACTATCAAGCACTGCAGACTCATTCATTCATTCATTTTCTATACCCGCTTTATCCACAGGGTGAAATTAATTCAGTGAAGAAAAAAAAATCTGATATTTATGTGATTTGATGTAAATGCAGCAGAACCAAGAAACAGCTTTCCCACTTATTTCCATTTATGCCTTTTTTAAAAATTTGATTTTGACCTGCTATAAATGAGCTAACTTTATATATGCATATTACAAAACAACAATGACATAAGTTATTAAATAGCAGTTCATCAGTGGGGCAGGGAAAGATTACAAATAGGTCTTTATTTCTGTTTAGTATCGAAATATGTATTAAAATGTATCAGAAATGAGTAAAACTCCAGTGTCTATTTTACATGCTTTCAAATTAAAAGTAGTAATGGTTCTTCTGTTTGTTTTCTATAAATCTACAGGGTTTTATCAAGCTCAGTATCATTCTAACAATAATTCAAATATAATATTGTAAAGGTGTCTCACTTATAAGCAAATTGTGGACTGTCATGTGTACCAGTCACATTTTAAGAAGAAAGTCTTAAAGGGGTCATATTTTACTTTGTCTGGTTCATTTATTTGAGTATTTTGACCCTAATAGTTCATAAAGTTTGAAGTTGAACCCTCCAGGTGGTGCAAAACTGTCTTTATTTTCATTTGGGCAAAAATCAAGTGGATTTCTACAACCTGTTTTAATTCCTTCTTTAATTCCTAGTTGCATCACAATATTTGCCCATATAAGGTCAAAACTTCCAGTATTTCTCCAAGTACGACATAATAGTTTATCAGCAGCAGCGGTTGTAGTAAAAACTGAAAACATGTCCAAACTTAAAGCTGATTACCTAAAATGTTCAGTTGTTGGTTGAACGGGACAGAACAGCACAGCACAGTGGGGCGTGAAGTGGCCCACGTGGATTTAAAGGGCCAGCGCTCAAAATGACCTTTCTGGTGTCATTACTTAGAAATAGTGCTGAATATGGACCTGTGGAGTTGAATTAATGAAGAATTCAGACCCAAGCAGAACATTTACAGTTTATGTAGACCACAGGGGAATCTTTGAAAATGCAGAATTCCATTTAAAACAAACAAACAAACAAAAATCACTTATTTAAGCACTTTTTCCACCTCTGGATTTTTTTTTTATTTTTTTTTTTAAATCAGAGTTAATATTTAAGTTTAGAAAATAATGTCAGTGAAAGACTCTAGTCTAAAACTCATTAAAAAAAAGCAGTTCTTGTTCCTTATATGCACTGAGTAGAATAAATAGATGCACAGTAGGAGCAAAGGCATGGACCGGTGACTGGGTGGGAGGGGTGGATGGGTGACACTTCTCCAGACTCTCTCTCTCTCTCTCTCTCTCTCTCTCTCTCTCCGTATCTGTCCTTCTTCGCTCTGCCTCTTCTGTTTGTCTTTGCATTCTTTTTCAGCCTCATTACACTTGTTTTTTCCCCACTGCTCACCCTCGCTCCTCCCTCTCTTTCCTGTGGCACTAGATCCTCTATGGTTTGACTGAACCATCTTAAACATACATGCATGTAATATATGTGAATTATGAGCATATATATTTGCAGATAATGGATGTATGTTTCTGTTTGTGATAGTAACATAATTATTTGTTGTGATGTTATGTATTTATGCATGGATAGAGTTGAAGGCTGCTAACACTATGCTATTAGCGTAGGCTCTTATCAAGGGCAAGTAGAAGACTGTGTTAAGGATTGTGTTTAGCATTACATTAGCCTTTAATGTCTTCTAAATCTTGCAAAATGGATGAAATCTCTTGGTTGTTGTCGACCTCAGATGTCAAAAAAACTAACCCTAGCTAATATTTACATCATAATTGCCAGAAAACATTATAGCCTTGCCTTCTGTTGCATCTTGATGAAGGTTAACTCGTGCTTTCTTTGACTGCTGTTCCCTTCCCGTCCTGCAGGGCGTCACTGTGGAGCTCCTGTGTGGTTTTACCCCTCCTGGCCCTCACGTGGATGTCAGCCGTCCTCGCCATCACAGACCGCCGCTCTGCACTTTTCCAGATCCTCTTTGCTGTCTTTGATTCGCTGGAAGGCTTCGTTATCGTCATGGTGCACTGCATTCTGCGCAGAGAGGTACCTCAAACCACCACAGACCTTCTTGGTCGTTCTTCTCGCTTCAGCTGGACTGGTTTAGCTCCTTTGAAAATGTTTTGTCTGTCATCCAAGAGACTTCTTCAGTTCTATTAACTGGTGGGGGAAGCAACTTGTAAATCTGCAAGGGTTACCACAGACCTTTTATAAAGACTCCTGTCTATGTAGACCCAGAAAAGGGTCGAGTAGTTTGGAGTAGTTTTACTTTTCTTGCAGAATGACAAAAAAAATAAAAAAGAATCCCACTACCAATATGAATCATGAATTACTTTGTAAGACTTGATGTACATGCAAGATTTCCCATTAGCATAAAGGAGCTTCAAATAAATCTGTATAAAACATCGTGCCTTCAAGTGCCAAACAATAGTAACCTGTAATTTTACAGGTTATGTTAAACTTAGACAAAAGAAGCAAAGATCAAACACCAGAACAGAAAAAAGCCAGTGTGAAGGAAAAGTTTTTCTTTGTAGAAGCAGAATCTAAATAAAGTTTTCAAACAGTCTGACTTGTGGGGTCACTGCTGCTACTTTAAAATGTATTTGTATCACTTGCTGTGCTGGAAAAACACAGAGCATCGGTGCAATTAATGCTTTATGTGCAGAAGAATGAACACCAGGGTGTAATGGACACGATGAACAACTGTTTGCTGACAGCTGTTTGCCAAGCAGGTGTATTGTCAGTTTAGTGCATGGTAAGAGAGTGGGAACAGGGATATTTATTTAGTATATATAAAGAAAAATATCATAAATACATTTCATAAATAAAATATATTGTAAGTGTCTAATTGGACATGATTATTACTGTAATATCTAAGGCTGACAGGCTCTCATGCCCAATCTCAAGGCACTCCAATGCTGGATACTGATTCCTGATACTAAAGTAAATAATTGAATAAACTAAAGAACAGCATAAGCATAGTTTATTTAAATTAAGCAACAAAGTCAGCAGTTTCAGACATTCAGATGAATAGATTTCCACAGTCTTTCTCTCTTTTTGTGTTATCTTGACACCTTTTATTATTGTGTCAGTTTGTGAATCATAAAGTAAAATCTAGTACCTGCCCTCTGTTTGTGTTACCACACCAGATGTCACAGCAGGAAGGTCATTTAACATGCCTAGTGTCAGTAAGCACATCATACATAATAACATAATAACATCAGAATCATATTGACACAATGTCTATGCAACTTTCAAGGTGATAACCATGCTCACATGTTATACTCACAGACAACATCTAGTACAGTGAGAAAACGGGCCATGTAGAGCTCATATTCTAGTTACCCTCCGCCCTCACCACAGGGTGATGTCATCAGCTCACCATCCGTCCGTCTGTCCATCCGTCTGTGCAAAAACTTTGGTGTGGAGTGAATGTCGGGGGTTGAGATTGAGTGCTTACAAATAGACTTCTTACATACTGAATGATAAACACATGTACCATTACTCTAAAGCTCACCTAAAAAGGAAAATATGAACGTAATGATAAATAGCATGAAAGTTCTTGATGTTTCTCCCACAGAACTTATGACACATGTGTACACATCCTTCATACACAAGGTCTGATTCGGTTCCTCTTCAAGTTTTAATCAGACCGGTCTTTGCTGTTTTACCAAACTGCAGCTTCAGTAACAGTTATTCCTCATTTTTCGTGGGTAGATCTCCATTCATAGTTTTAAGAGAATGCATTCGTGTTGGCAACTCTCCTGTTTGTTCTTCTCAACAGCACTGTGACACTACAATATCCCCCCAGAAATATATATATATATACATTAAAAAAAAAGAAACCCAAGAAAAATGTACCTAAAAATTCAGGACAAGGTGGTTAATGTCTGCATTAAAATAACAGGCACTGCTCAAAAAAAAAACAAAACAAAACTCTACAGGACCTTTACAACAAACAGCTGTGTAAGAAAGCAGAATCCATCTTCCTCGAGTGCTCTCACCCTCTTCATCAACAGTTTCAGTTTCTTCCATCTGGTTCCCTTCTCACACTTCCACTTGCTAAAACTAACAGATATAAACATTCCTTTGTACCTAAACTCCAGGAGAAAAAGAGAGTCTACCTATAGGGTTGTTTTAATTGGTTTGAAATCCTGTGGTTTTATATTTGTACTTTTTATCTGTATTTTTATCTTTACTGAGCATATTTATTTTATTATTTATGTGTTTGATTGATGTGTGTTTGTGTGTTGCTCTCTCTGTTGCGCATCAGTTGCCCCATTAGGAACAAATAAAGGGATTGATTGATTGATTAATGACATTTTTATTTAGATATAATGTTTCTATTGTCAGGAATCGTCCCATTAAACCTGATAAATGGACTTTATTCTGTATTGAATTTGGTGTTGGTCTAAATTCTGAAACTGAAATTGGATTAGTTCAAAAATGTTGCTTATCTAAAAAGAGGAATTTACTGCCACGGGCAAAATTCTTCAGACGTGATTCTAGCTAATGGTCGTATTTTGGTTTGTGATGAGCAATGCTGCCACCACAAATGCTTTCAGCCTCTGTGCTTGTGAACTGAATTGGAGTAGATCTCGTTACTAAGACTGTGATTTGCTTTTTTTGGTCTGTTGCAGGTTCAGGAGGCAGTGAAGTGTCGTGTGGTCGACCGGCAGGAGGACACCAACGGAGATTCTGGAGGATCTTTTCAGAACGGCCACGCTCAGCTAATGGTACAAATGGATTTCAGTCCCTTATTTTCACCTGACGGATGAATATGTAGTCGGTTTCTGCACTGAACACTATCTATCTTTGTGTTTTCTGTCCTCAGACTGACTTTGAGAAAGACGTTGATATGGCTTGCAGATCAGGTAAGCTCCTGGTGGAGTTGATTTTGTGCTTGTGTGCATCTTCAATTTGACTTTGGGGAAAGATGTTCAGAAGCTACAGATGTCTCTCTGTGCCCGCGCTCAGTGTTTTGACTCCTTCAAATTCCTCAGCATTGTCGCAACAGATGTGAGGCATGTTCCCCCTCTGTTCTGCACTTGTGTCTTACAATCAACATCACAGCAGACTCCCTTCACCGAGGAGCTGTTTTGACAAGAGATACAGCACATTACTGCTGTATTACGCAGTTTAGCCCAGACTGATGGGAGTGGGATGAAACGTGTGCTGAGCAGTTATATGCAGATAAATAGGGCTGTCTGAGCCTCTCCTACACTGCCACTGTATAATTAAGTCCCTCCCGACGGTGCTGCATCAGATACTGACTCTCCTCCTCCACTGATATATGCTGGGAGTGAAAATCTGATTATCTCTTGAGACAGGATATCAAGAAAAGCATCTGGAGCAGAAATGCTACTGAGACTAGGATAGGACCATTCAAGGAATGACAAAAGAACAGAGAAAGATGGGGTTTTTTTTCTTGCATATGTCAAATAGGAGGGAGCACAGAGCAAGAATGTGATATATTTATTCTTGCGGATCAGGGCTTGTCTGATGTTATTTACTGTCCTGGACATAGCATGGGATATGCATTGTGCCATAAGCCAACAGTTGTTAGGGTGAAGTGAGGTTAGGTCATAACATCAAGGCAACCATAGTGTTGGTAGTGTCAGCTGGGATGTTTCAACAAACACAGACTTTCCAGTCCACTTGGCCTGACTTGATCAGTGTGGGTTATTGTACTTTGTATATTCTTTGATTTGTCTTTAAATCTTTTGTGGATCCATCAGTTTGTTGTTTGTGTGGTTTTCTGTGCAAAAAAAGCACCTCTTAAGAAAGCTCTTTAATTATAAGTAGAAATACAGGGGGGTTGTGAGTGCAACACAGCAAGTTACTGGCATATACACAGCTCTGAAAAACCACTCCAAATGTTTAAGACCTGAAGTGAATTTTGTAAGAGCCTGCAGAAACTCTGTATGGCCTTGAGTTGTTGGAACTGTTTATACATGCTGGTTTTTAGCCATACAGCTGGACCGCTCTGGTTTGAACAGGCGTTGTTTATCCCACATTTGTACCACCCAGAGGCAGAGTTTACAGCTGCAGGGCCTGGACCCCGGGTGCCAGAAATCCAGGTCCGCTGTGTCAGCTGATTTATGCTAATGTGAACATTTGAACATCTTGCCTCACAACCTCCAAACAGATGAGTGTGACAGAGCATTTGTCTCACACTGGTTTTGTCTGTCTGTCATCTTAGGCACTATGAAGCGTTCCTCTCTCCAGGGGGAGGAGAAGGCTTCTGCTGGGACCCTCACTCTTCAGAAGGGTTCTAACTTTAACACCATGCCGGCAAGTATGGCCAAAGTTCACCTACAGAATGTGGCCGACTACACCAGTCACACTTTGACGCTGCGTAGGGAGAAAGGTGCTACAAAGGGTATCAGCACTGAGCTGCCAGGGGCCAAATCCATCTACATCTGCGACGGCGAGCTTTTTAAGCAGCTGGATGGGGAACTACCTCGAGGGAATGGTGAGGGCAGCAGCTCCGAGGGCACTGGCAAAGGCCCCGGGTACGTCATTCTGCCGACCAACAACACAGGCACCCTGAAGCCGGCCAAAGGGAAAGACGAGCAGACAGCCAAGTACAACATCAGCATCGAGCAGCTGCCTCAGACCAGGCTCATCCACCTGGCTAACCCTGCCAACGGAGAGCCTGTGCCGGGCTTCGGCCTGAAGAGCCTGCCTGCTGACCAGGTCAGTGTGTCATGCTCAGAGAGAGACTCACCTGCCCACAACCTGCAGAGCATGCCCAGAGAGTCTCAGGTGGTCAACAGCGTGTGTGATGGAGGAGACTCCGGAAACTCCGGCGTGATGTCTAAGAGCGAGACCGTCTCCACACTGTCCATGAGCTCATTGGAGGTAAGACCAGCGAACCTCTTGTCAAAGTACAGCATTGCCAGCCTCATATGCCATGTTTTAAGAGATGCATGTAAAGTGTGTATTATAGTACTTACCATAAATTCTTGAAGTTTTTGACCTCGGCTACAGAGAGGCCTTCATTTTATACTGGTTTAGACTACAAACTAGTCCTTTATTATTAAATTATTTCCACAGACCTAATGCTATAAGTACAAGAAGTCCTATCACACTGACCACTATAACCTCCTCCAATTTATGCTTTTAAGTGCATCAACATTAAGTACAATAAACCCAATATAATGGTTTAATCTCATTGAGTTATAAGCAGTTATGTTCACAATTCATAGACAGATATTTCTTATTAAGATAAGCTGCTGAAACCGTACTGATTCACAAATACATCAGCAGAACATTGGGAGCTGTTTACCAGCCTTATAAACTGCCTATCAGTAAATAACTTCACCAATGGCAGTGGCCAGTCTGTTGTGTTATATTAAGTTGTTTTATAAATGTAAATGAATGAACTTGTGCTCAATGAAACATAATAACTAAGTGAACAAAGCACATTAAAGAGTTATAAAGTGCTGCATACAAAACGATTTTATAATCCTATGCATGAGTAAAACTGAAAGACAGTTCAGTTGTTATTATCATTTACAATTTCTTTATTTACCTTGCTCAAAGAGTGGATGGTGCTGTTGGCCATGCATTTTACAATCAGCGCATCCTGAACATAAATCCTTCCCTTTCTGGGCTTTGAAAGTTGAAGACAGTGTGTGAGTTTACCAACTACATACTTAAAACTAACAGAATATTGAAACTGTTGAAGTATGTGTAAGAATATTGAGTATGAGACGACTCTTAAGCGGTAACATTTAAGTCATTCTAGTAAAGGAAAGTTGTCCCATTTACCTTTTTTGTGCCTTAAACCAGTATTAAAATACAGGCTTTTATTGAGAATTTATGTTGTATATTGTGGTAAATATCACGATCTTCACATCATGTCTCCTCTTTATAATCATTCTCAGTGAGTGAACATTTACACTCAGCTTTAGCTGCAGTGTTTCCTTTTCGATCCATATATCAACGTGAATGATCCCCCATGTTCATGTTTATCATCTTTTGGTTTGCACTGACATGCAGCCATTCATCAACTTAAACACTGATACACAGAAAAAAGAACAACAAACATTTTATCTTGGTCAAAGACACATATTGACATGCTATAAACTGATTTGTGCTGCACTACAGGCTGTGCAGACATGAAATCATCAACTCGGGAGACATATATTAATTAAACGAACACTCATCATACAGTTAAATAAGAATAGTAATTAGGCCTCTGCAGGGAAGCATTGTCCTACATTTCTTGCTTGCTCAGGTCATCCCCTCGCTGATGTTAAAATAAGCCCCCTTATTTTGTAAAGCTCTCACACTTTTCACAGATGGATCACAGTTTATTCCAGCCTCATGTAAGGTTATCATCCTGTAAAAGGTTAGTTTTCACTCGGCTCCTCGTGCAGGCGGCAGTGGCAGGATGAGCCGACACTGTGATCAGCACACAGTGGCCTGGACATCTGCCTGCTGGTGTCTTTTCACTTCAGGGGAAAACACACTTCCATAATGCCATGCGAGGCGGCAGCTGCCACAGCAACCGAGCAGCCTGAAGGTCAGGTTTTCCTTCACCACTCCATGACGGAGGACTTAAAGGTCACTCGGTCACAATCTGTTAACTGCAAACTTGTGCCAACAGGGTCAGAATGACCAGCAGCAAACCTTGTTTCTTCCCCGATGACTCACTGCTCTCCTCTGAGTCCCACAACACTTTTCTTTTTGGACTGGCTGATGTGGAGATACACACTGAAATACTTGAGAAGCACTTGAGCATTTGTCTGCTCACAAGGCACATAGTATCAAGACACATCTTTAATCTCTCTGTCTCATCTTCCCCCAGAGACGAAAATCACGCTATGCAGAGCTTGACTTTGAGGTAATTTTAGTCTCTTTGATTCCTACAGAGCTTTTTATACATAGACCGAAAAACTATGTCTCTTAGCTATTGAGACCTTTAGATGTTAAATTCTTAATTCAAAGTTTGGGTGTGACTGTAGAGATTAAACACATGAAATGTGAACGGGGTGAAGTAGGACTGTTCTGTTTACTTTGTACGTAATGTGCAATGTCCCTGTGTAGAAGATAATGCACACCCGGAAACGCCACCAGGACATGTTTCAGGACCTGAACAGGAAGATTCACAGTGCAGACAAGGATAGAGAATCTCCACCTGTTGACGCCAAAGCTGCCAAAAGATGGAGTGTGTCCTCTGCCAGCAGCGACAAGACCAACATGAGTGTAAAGAGTTTAACTTTATTCTGTTCTGCCCCCTCCCTCCCCTATATCTAATGTTGTTCTCATTATTTCAGCCTTTATCATTAGCACCACTCACCACACTTGAGTGGAGTTGCTTGTTTAATTATAAGTGCAGCGTTTTGAGGATTGCATTTTTTATCTGCTTACAATGTCAGTGCCAGAACAAATTAGCTGTGGGGGCTTCTAGTGGCATAGCTGTGGGTGGGTATTTTGTAGTATCTCCCCAAACACTTAATTGATTGTCTAAACTCAGCCAAAAGCAAACTGTCAGTGCAAATGTGACAAATATTCCAAGGTTCATCACATTTATTCAATTACTGCCTCGTTGGATAATATTTCACGCAACGTATTGATAGTATGATGACCCTTTTGTTGACCTAGCCTTCATAGTTTTCTCATTAAACTGAGTTTAGTTATTTTTGGGTAAATTAAATATCTCTTTATGACTGTTAAATAATTTGATTTGGAGTGTGGCCAATGTCTTCCATTAGCCTGACTTGTTGCGTAAATGTACATGACTGGGATTCTTCTGGTATTGAGGTGTAAATCATGTCAGTATAACATGCTAACTGCATGAGCTTGAGCTGCAGACTTTTAAAAAAAGGCAGGTTTTTCCTAACCTAGTTAAATTTTTCCTAACCTAACTACACACTATACATATACTATGCGTAGATCATATTTTAGCTCAGTTTTAGTTTTAATTAAGGTTTTTTTCCCATCTGTTCTAACCAGTTTATCGCAGATTAATACGTTCTAATACGACTAACAAAGTAAACGGGACACTAGTACGTACACCATAAATTCACAACATAAGGTTTCCTCTTATTGTTTCCAAAGCTTTTAACCAAGAGACTCCATGAAACCAAAAGAAGTGGTTAAAAGCTATTGGAAACTGGTTGGTTAGTCAGTCTGCCAACACTCACCAACAACAGACACAAAAGGGAATCCATGTTGGCTTTGTAGCTGCAGTCATTCCATGGCAGCAGTTTATTTACATTTCCTTCTGTTGCATAACCATCAATGAATGTGTTCTCCAAGACTCCTGAGCTCCATTCATTTCACAGCTTTGGAGTAGTCTTCTCTTGCAGAAGGCTAGGTAGCCTAACAGGGCAAAGAGCTTTAACTTCTGCTGGAAAAAAGTCAAACAAAAAAAAAAAAAAATCACATTGAAAAGGCAAAGCGATTGTCTTCTCTACGGGTTCAAGATGTGTTTTGAGGATGTGTCACAGCATCAGAGATAATAGTTAGCATATTTAGCTAGTTTTTTGTCCAAGCACCTTTTGGTTTTGATAAGCAAACCATTGCCAGTTTTTATGAAATTGAAGCATACATTTATTGTTATTGAAGCAGTTATTAAAGCAGTTACATTATTTTGGATTTGGATTTATTTTGGATTTAGGAACAAGTTAGCATCCAGTCGCAAGCTAAGTGGCAAATGTTTGACAAGTAAGTTTCTTGTAAAACTTTGAATTCATCCTTTTAGAAGCTTGTGTCCAGTTAAAATATTTAACCAACAATAATTAGAGGTGCTTGAAGGTGTAGTTTTAAGTGTTTTTTTGTTTGTTTGTTTTTTTTACAAAGACTATTTGTTTTTTGCTTCTAGTATTTATGCTAAGCACGGCTGTTTGTTTTTTTTTTGTTTGTTTTGTTTTGTTTTTTCGCTTGATCTTCACCTGTCTTTTCATCTAACTCTTAGCTCAGACATGAATAAGACTAATTAATGTCGGAAATGGGCTTTATGCACAGCCCCACTGCTTCCTGAATTCAAGGCAGCTCCTTTATTTTCTGTCTTTCATTATCGAAGACACTGATTAATCCAGGTGTTCGTGATCACAGTAGTCACAAGAAGTAGCAGACACACCTGGATTAATCAGTGTGTCCGATAATGAAAGACAGGAAATAAAGGAGCTGCCTTGAATTCAGGAAGTAGCAGGGCTGTGCATAGAGCTTAATGCTGAGATAACGGATAAAAGCCAGGTTGAGGTGAAATTAAACATTTATAGTTACACTTGAAATACAACACAGATGAAGGAAATTAATTATTGGAGACCAATATTTTTCCTTTCTCCTGATTCATTCAGGACAAGCAGCAGACTCCCAGCAAGAGGGCCTGGGAGGGCATCAGGAAGACCCACTCCCCTCCGTCGTGGGTGAGGAAGGACCTGGAGACAGTAGCGGCCTCCCCACTGGAGCTGCAGACGGTAGAGTGGGAGAAGACCAGCGCCACCATTCCCCTGGTGGGCCAGGAGATTATGGACCTGCAAACGGAGGTGTGACCGAGCCGGCGGCCTCACATCCACCAATCAATTTTTCCCCCTTAACGCTCTGACAGACAAACAAAGCAGACACACCACATACACTGCCCTGCTCTGTATTTCTACTCAACGGCCGGCCAGTGGAAGCCCACGATGAGAACGTGAGGAGAAAGGAGTGCAAGGAGGAGACAGAAGCGCCACAATTTCCAAAACAAAATCCAGTTAACCGATTAAAGAGAGAACAGGAACACAGTGTCTCTTTCTGTGTGTTTCATTTGATGTTGGGACAGTATTTTTGATCATCATCTCGTGTATGGTCTTGGATACCACGCTTGCTTACATGGGAGACAGATTGCCAAAGTAGCAGTTCAGCTACTGTATTATACAGTCATAAACAGTATAGCAAAGGTAATCATGCAGTGTTTACCCCTTGTATTAAATGGTTATGATGTAATAATCATGATTATGTCTCTTTTATTTTTCACTGTTGGAAGTAGCATTGTTGTTCCGCTCTCTCTTTTCCCAATGGACGCTGATGTTTATGCTTCTGGATTCATTTCTTCTTCAGCTACACTCTCGAAACAGGAAATTAAGGAATTGATTGAGGAGCCAGACTGCCAAACGTACACTTATGTGCCCCTCATTGGCGTAACCCATCGATTACAGCTCACCCACCCCCGACTCCTTTTGGCTCCGACTCTAATCCCTCCCTGATCCTAGCGGGGGAAACGTTGACCCCACGGCGACAAAGGGAAAGCTGGGACGGGAAATCGAAGAGCCAAAACAGCAGGATGCCTTTTCATCTCCGGACACCTCAGAGACGCTAGAGCAGACCAGCGGGCTCTGTGCTCTAACCAGCCTCTCAACCTCAACGCCGCTCACAGAGGGACTACACGGACGCCATCTTCAGCGCGGCAAGACGCAGCCGAGAAAGACTGGGTCAGTTTCTCGTTGTACAAGCAGGCTTGGTACAGTAACTGCAAAATATGAGAGTTTTGAAGATCCCGAAGAATAAAAGGTACTCGTGTGTGTATGTGTGTGTGTAATTGAAGATGAGTACATGACTAGATCTATAAATATATATGGTACGACAGTTAGAGATGATATAGGCCGAGATAATGGGATGGTGGTTGCACACATAGAAAGCACAAGGCTCATTTGGAGTCCTGATGTACAGCATTGTAATTATTTCAACAGAGTTCTACAGAATGGATTTTAGCCTATAAATATCTTTCTTACTGTGCTTGGGGATAGTTGTTATCATTATTATAAATATGAACATGATTATTCTGATACTGATCCTCCCATTCCCTCCCCTGTCCCTTCAGGGTACTGGACTATACGAGTGTTCTGTATCGCAATGTAACAGTGTGTGTTTTGATATCACCGCCAGTCACTCCCTCAGATCTGTATTTGTCGAAAACCCTGACCGCCGACCCTTGACCTCTGCGCCCTTCTCGATTTGCACCCACACCCAGCGCCACATCCCCCCACTTCCCTTCCCCAACCCTCCTCCCACCTCCCCTTTTTATTTTACCGGGGTCGCCTCTTTGTTAATGTACAGTTTTCAGAGCACAAAATGAATGTGTCTTATTTCTAATAAAAGCATATCTATATAATTAAACAAGACGAGTGCTCATTTAATTACACAGCATATTCACGAATAAACATGAGGCCTAAGGATAAAAGCAGTGGTTTAAAAAAATATTATTTTTTTTTACTTGTGTATGATCAAAAAGTGAAAGATGTCCAAACAAACTGACACATTTTCATATAAGGTTCATTATATTTACACCTGCTAAAATTAGTCTCCATATGTTGATGCATATTCCAGACCAGATTAATTTGAGTTATGTTTTACTGTTTTTATCTAGTTTTTCATAGAGGTCAGAGGATAAGGATTGCATTTATTTATTTATTTATTTTTTTCGGTAAAATGTAGAATTTTCTATGTAATTCCTGTTGTGTGTAGCTTTATATTGTTAACTTCTACCCTCCTATATCTCTTTTTACTCTGTTTTCCATTTGTATTACAGCTTTACCTACCGTTTCTCAATCATTTCACTGATAAACGGAAGCATCACTGCTGTACTTTTTCAGCCAATCATCTGTTCCATTTCTTTCCAAATGCATTGTCACAAGATGAAATTAGCTGTTGATGTATTGCTTTAGACTAAACTAACAGTACGTAAGAGTTAAAACCTTTAACATCTACCGTTAAAGGCTACATACGCATTAATGATCATTTCAGTTTTTGCTGATAACACGCATGTGCATTTACTGAAGAAAGCCCTCTTACACTGCACTGTAGAGCTCCATTGTTTTCTAAAAACAATTAGCAACACATCATTGAGCCACATTGTTGCACTGGGTTAAATGCTTCTTTATTACTATGATCACACTGTGGTTAATTTTCACTCAATCCCACATACACTATTCCACTGAGGACATATGCAGTTGACCACTAAATGTAGATTAATTACAGTGTGTGCTATAAAGAAAATTAATGTTTTTGTTATATATTTAACTACCTCTTTGCAGCAGCTAATGGCCTTCTATATTATATTTATACAGTATGTTGTAATATGTTGTCATTTTTACTGCACTTTAAGTTATGTGTTACAGGAGCTGATTAACCACAAATAACAATACATTATCAACATTGCTGACTAAAGTTGTATTCACTTACAGCATCATTATAAATGTCAGCAAAGATGGCTCATTGTTATAAATCTGCTGTGGTCATTGTGTGTTAAATTTTTGATCTCGACAGGAGATTACTTATACAAGCTGGCATACAAGCATCACAACTCTGCTTCTTCCCTGGGTGTGATGTGAATTTGTGATTTGTCACTGTTCATTTTGGTGTAAAAAACAAAACACAAACAAACCAAAAAAAAAAAAAACAGATTTCCACCCACACTACACAAAAAAGAGGGAAAGTAAAGATTAGACACTCAAGAAAAAAAAAAAACAAAAACCCTGCTGTCCTCGCCTCCGTAGACCAATTCACAAGAGCAAATCTAACAGGATATAGGACATCGTTTAAGAGTCTTGCCTTTGCTCTCCTTATCTCCCCTGACAATTTGACAACACGTGTTGAGTCACTTGTCATTTGTCAGTCTCTGTGACACGTCTCGGTCGAGCCGGGTCTCTGGCTGCTCCGGATGTCACAGGTCAGCAGTGTTCTCCTCTGCTGTGAGGAGGCAGCGGGACATACAGATGAGCCTCTCACCAGAGGTGAACCCAGCAGCACTGTGACCATATAAATGTTCCAACTAAAACACACAATACTCACACACACTGTAAAAAACAGTATCTGTACAGGCAGAGGGGATTCTTGGGTCTGCTAGGGCCCCAAGCAGAAATTCACTGGGGGCCCCCCTCTAAACAAAGTTCCTTTTAATAAATCAACATAAAATTGTGAAC
>JAQQZY010000009.1:26584275-26597022 GCA_030068375.1 Ostorhinchus rueppellii | reverse complement strand
TATATATATTCACCATTTGTCATCGTACATTTTGCATGACTAAGCTTATGTTCAAGATCAAAACGTACAAAACAACTGCCCCTTGACTATCCACTAATCCTCCACAATAAGACGTCAATGATTAAAAAAAATAAAATAAAATAAGGTCAGTGTGTTGAGAGATGAGTTAAATTCCCAGCATCTGTAGACACTGTCTTAAGCCCTATTTCCATGAGATTAGTATAACCTATGGACCTCTGTTGATTTGTAAATTAACTCCCACCACTGTATGTATGGGATTTTTTTTTTTTTTAAACTCAATTTTACTGATGTTATAACCTGGTTCTGGGTCAAGGGCAGGTTCACCACTTCCATATAACTGTTGAAAGAGGGGAAAATGTTCCTTAGTGTGGCTTTTATGCATATCATCATCTTTTGAGGTTTTCTGATGGATCTAAGACTACATTCAGACTGCAGGCAAATGTGGCCCAAATTATTATTATTATTTTTTGCCCATTTGTGACCTTTATCCATTCTGTTAAAGACAGTTTAAACAGCACATGCTTTTTTTTTTTTTTTTCCAAATTTGACCCAGGCCACTTTTATTTGTGATCCTAAATCTGATACATTTCTGATATTTTGCAATGTGACTTCAGTCTGAACAGCTTGTTCGCATTCATCTGACCTTTACATCATTGAAATGCAACAAACGTCACAATTCTGCATCCCTGCATATTTACTTTCATAAAACACCATGCGTGCCTGAGTCGTCATGTATTACACCAGGACCTCTTTTGTGCATGCAGTTTCACTTCAGGGTCACATTGAGTTCATAGTCAAAACTGATAGGAGTCGCATTTCATTTGTAATATAAATGAGCACACACACACACACAAATCTGATAAAAAAAAAAAAAAAAAAAACTCTCCTAAAACATTCATTTGTCATCCCTATCCAGCCTCTACAGTTGGAAATAGACAAAGTAAAGGCAGAAACAAAAATGTTGCACATTCCATCAAATTACAGAGATACACACAGGATTATATATTATCTCATAATAACTGTTAAATGAAATAAGGGAGGCAATTTGCAGTTGAATTTTTACGTAATAAATTACCTGGCTGATTCAGGAGGATGGAGAACACAGACGACCTCCACACTTATTACAAATGACCAGAGGTTATGGAGGCTCTAAAAGGATGTCAGAGAGATGACACAGGAGTAGCTGTGGATAACTGATTATATCTGGTAGCTTTGTATATGACACTTTCTTTTTTATCCATGGTTTTATGCCTGAATGTATTTAGAAATAATGGGCGTTGACCTTTGAGGATATCACAGCACTTTGTTTGAAGCAGTGACGTGTTTGATGATGGCTGTGTCAGACCCACCCATGTATTCTTGTATCACTCATGAACTCTTGACTCGTGCTGTGATAACTGTTTAAGGTTAAACTGCGATGAGTCCATTTTCTTCACTTCAGAGGCTCATTTTGAGCCGCGCTGTCTTCAGTAGTCTAGTGATGTGGCATGAAAGGGGAAAAAAGTAGCCTGTAACATCATTAGTATCCATCCAGACGCATTAACCTCACGTCGTTAATTAGACCATCAACAGGCATTAGCCTCCACTTCTGCCTCGTCCTACAAAGGCCTGACAATGGCCATTAATGGACTGGCACCCCGATGACATTTCCTGACACTTTTCGTCGCTCTCCTCAGCTAGTTGTTGTGTGACCGCGACCGGAGGAAGTGTGTAGGAGGAAGACCAGGACAATGATGACCTGCAGCAGCTGCCCAGTCCACCATGCTGGACCTTCATGCAATCTGTCACCATCCAGTGGCCAAATGAGCTTTTCAAAGGGGTATTAAGTGCTCTGTAACCTTATTAACCCCTGCAGTGTGGCTCCTGCACTTTCTAGTAAAAGTTTAGATTTACTGCCATTAGAGCACTTCAGGCACTCTTTAAACTTATTTCAAAGAATTATGGATTATCATTCGCTATATTTGGAATATCTTCTGAAACATTCTTAAACCTACTATAGTTCTTTGACAAAAAGGGGTAATCTGGAGGTAGGATTGTGTTACTATGGGGTTTGTGATACATTATTTTGGGTTATTTTGGCTTTTTGAGACAAAATTGTTCTTTTCTTGCGAGTCACTAGTGTTTCCCATTTGACAATCATAATAGCTTCAGCTTAACCCGTTAGAAAATGAATAATGTTTGTCAGAATCTGACTCAAGGACAGATGAATACTGCTGATTCCAGGCATTGACACTGATTATTTGAAATACAATTTTTATGACATGATTCCAAATCATAAAATAAATGGTAAAGCTTCCAGTGAGATGAGCTGTTTTCAACTACAAAAGCAAATTTTTTATATCAGTTTTACATGAGTTCTATGTGCATTATCACTGGTATTAATGGCTTAATAACAGTTGAATCATAAGATTCTGTTTGGAGCTCAAAAAACCTGTTCTCGTGCTTAGTTTGAGTTAGAGATAAATTGTGATGCTACTTTATACTGTTAATTTTCAACAACTTTTTAGCAATCTAGTAATTTGTTCAGTATCAAATCATTGGATTAATTGCATTTTTAGCTTTTAATCAGTGTGATAATCAGTGAAGCCCATTCTCGCTCAACAGAAATTAAAAATATAGTTTGTCATAGTATATTCCATGAAAAAAAAAAAGTCCTTACTCCCCACTAGTAGAACATTTCTAATATTTTTGAGCAAACTATGCATACCCTTGCAAACACTAGCCTTCTTCTTTATCATTTGTTTGTTCATAATGCACCTATAAAACACAATGGTTTGCAATGTGATATTATGACTCGCGTCAATGTACATGTCACATTTAATTGGTGTGCTATCTTTACACATTATAAGCTTTCTGTGTACGATCACGCTCTTATTAGCCACCTCTCCAACCCGAATTGATGTGTCAAATACCATGCATTCAGGGTTAGGGTTATGTGAACCCGAGATCTTGGAGTAAAATGACACGCGATCAAATGGTGTTGAATAACACGTGAAAGGTCGAAAATGCATAGGTATAGGATGCCAAATGCCATAAGAACTGGTGTGACATATAACGCCGTTTCTTGAGATCAGTTTGAGGATTTAATCCAACCTCTGCTTTTTTGGCTGTATGGTTATTCGTATTAAATTTAAGATGCACATAAAGGAAAGTTTTGACTGAACCCAAAGGCTCGGCATCCTGTTGCAGATCTGTATTTCCTGTATCTGTTGGTTTGTTGAAGGACTTCATAAAAGGATGGTTTTTGCAGAGACTCGGTTATCACACCTCATAGATTCCTCCCCCTGCCTCGCAGTAGAAATAAGAGTTTTGAAAGAGTCAAGTGAAGACTGACAAGCAATAAACCCTTGCGATGTTCTGGTATTTTGTTTGGTGGCCCAAAGGGGCAACAGCCCAACAAATTATCCAGGATAAGAAAAAAAAAAGATTGTGATTTATTTAAAAAGAAGTATCTGAAAAATAAATGTAACCCATGAATAAAAAAAAAACCCTTGTATTTTAAAAAAACCAAAAAACAATCTTCTAAAAAAACAAAACTTGCAATAAAATAAAGTGTCTCAAAATAAAATAGAGCGGCATAAAAAATTTTTTTCAGTGTTAGGTTTTAAAATATGTTGCCCCAAAATAAATATCATCCAAATAAGAGATTTGCTTTTCTTTTTTTTTTTTTTTAAGTCCTTTATCAAAAAAGACTTTGAAAATACAAAACTTTATATGCCTTAAAAGAAAACCCCTTCACTTGTTAAATGAGCTTCATCACAAAAAAAGAGAGGCAAAAAAAGAAAAAAACAATAATCCACCTTTTCAATTAAGAGGGGGTGCTTTACCCACACAGGTGTCTTGCTTTAAAATTAAGGCCACCACAAAAAATAAAAGGATGTGGTGAAAATTTGTAAGGCCTTCAGCTAATGTGGGTAATGCTGAGGAATAATGGATATTTTTTTGGTTTGTTGCCCCTCTGGACCACTGTAGTTCTGTCCTCTTCTCCATCCTCTGTTTGAGCTTGTTTATTGTTCCTCACCTGTCCATCAGGTATTCGGTTACCTCACCTCCACCTGCACACCGATACTCTAACCTCAGCTTGCAGAGCTTTGACGCTGTGTATAAATAGCCCATAATATATAAACATTATATAAGCACCCTGCTGTTTGCAAGTAAGAAAAACAAACAACATATGTTAACTGAAGGAATGCATCAAGACTTTAATATCTGCTAAGTGGAATTCATACATAGCTGTATACTAATTTAATAAGTAGTATGATTTACCAGCCAGAGGGAAAGCTGAACGGAGACTTAACATCATGCACAGCGGTGACTCACTTCCTAACATCGGCTTATATTTGTCATCTCTGTGAATCTGAGTGAAATGCTGCTTTTACCACTTTGCTTCCTGTTAAAGTGCAGTTACACCTACAGCCAGCTGTCATACCAAAACTAAACAACCATGAAACAGCCAAGCAGTGGTCAGTAATGAACACTCAGACACACATGAACACTGTTTTCTCTTCCTCAATTTTCATTTAACAGGATCTGACACATCTGTGTTAAGTGGGAAATAGCTGTGGAATATCTTTTTGGCTTTCAAGGCGTGAAAAAGAGCATAATGTTTTTATTTCTATTTAGAAATGATGGAAATGCATGAAACATTGTCTCACAAAATAGTTCTAGTTCTTGATTTGAGGGAGTCATATTTAGCTTTACCCACTTTTTTAGTCTTTGGTTCATTTATTTGTATATTTGGACCCAAATGGTTCATAAAGTTTGAATTTGAACCCTCCAGGTGCTCCAAAACTATCTTTATATTCATTTTTGGCAAATAGTAAGTGGATTTCTACAACCCGTTATAATTCCTGCTTGATTTAACATGTTTTATAACTAGTTACATCATGACATTAAGGTCAAGACTTCGGACGAACATTTCTCCGAGTACCCCATAATTGTTTATCAGCAACAGCAGTTGTAGTAAAAGCTGAAAATTTGTCCAAACTTCAAGTTGATTACCAAAAATGTTCAGTTGTTGGTTGTATTAACGAACACAAGTGGCTGACTGGGACAGAAAGCATGGTCAACAACCTAGAGGGGATGGGATGTGGGGCTAGCACTTAAAACGACCTTACGGGTGTCATTACTTAAATAAGATGGAAGATGGACCTGTGGAGTTGAATAAATGAAAAATTGAGACCCAAGCAGAGCATTTACAGTTTATGTAGACCACAGGGAAATGTTTGAAAATGAACTAGAGAAGCACTCGGAGAACGCAGGCCTCCGCTAAGGTAGTGTTTGTACTTTCATCCACTAGATGGCGCTGAATGTACGGCTCACCACCAAAATCTAATCATCTGTAGGATACCCCATTTCTGACAATCTGTGAAAATTTCATGAAAATTCATCCATAACTTCTTGAGTTATCTTGCTAACAGACAGACAGACAAACCAATGCCGTTAAAAAACATAACCTCCTTGGCGGAGGTAACAATTCCACTTAAAAAAGCAAAATATCAATGCTTTAAAGCTGTTGTAACATACTCTATAAACATGCACCTGTGAGAGCATTATAGTAATAGTACTGCAAACAAATGTAAAGTGTCAAATTTAGTTGTGAATATTGATTTACTGGTGGAACTGAGCGTGGATGATGGTGAAGAGGGATAGAAGGATAGAGTAGGAAGATAAAGAAAAGGAGACATGCTGAGAAACTGAAAAACAGGAAAAGTCAAGATACAAAGCTGTGACTGTTAAATGGACTATGGTCGGTTTGCTGTTTTCTGATGCGATAAGAGGCTCAGAGGCAAGAGAAATCATGTCAGTGAGAGGGAAGACATGAATCATGCATTCAATCTTGCTGTCGCCCAAACTACAGGAAGCAAAGATGCTAGAGCAATATCTTACTTCTGGCATCACACAATTAAAACGGCCTCTTTGGGCTTATCGCTTCACGCTGTGACCCGGTCACTGCCTCAAAAACTAACACATCCATCCATGACATAAGCAGAGCAGACAGATTTGGTATGTTCAGAGGTTAACGTGTCACCAAATATGAGCTCCTCTCTTTTGGCTTGAGAATGAGGTCATTAGCCTTCAGAGCTCAAATGTCTTGTGACACTTATTTGCTCACAGCGCTGTCTGCTTTTCAACAGTTTGCAGTGATGGAGACTATGAACTAAACAATGGATTAACATGTTGGACATGAAAAATGAAATCCTTAAAGGACTGATATTTTGCTTTTTTAAATGGAATTATGCTGAATATTTTTAGGTATTTGGCTCTAAATTTGTCCATATTTTCAGTACGGACTACAACCGCTGCTGCTGATGAACGGTTATGTCATACTTGGAGAAATGTTCATTGGAAGTCTTGTCCTTGTATGTACAAATGTTGTGATGTTAACTAGTTACAGACATAACAAATCAAGAAGGAATTGAAATTGGTTGTAGGAATCCACTTGATTTTTGCAGAAATGCTTTGCAGCACCTGGAGGGTTCAAATTCAAGCTCTTTTTTTTTTTTTTTTTTTTTTTTTAACTTTTAGGTTCCCCAAATACATAAATAAATGTGGGTTTAGCAAAATAAGAGCCCTTTAAACCAAGGCCAAATAATAGCCCATGACCTTAAAACTATACAATATTTGAACGGACCTAAAATTAGATGCGAGACTTTTCTAGACTGATATACTAACAGCTCTCTGCCAGTTGCTTCATTTCCTCATATTAGAAGAGTGGCAATATTGTATATGTGTGTGTGTGTATATATAAAAAATAGCACTTTTGTTATTTATCTGTTTGATGTAGAGACAAATGAAAAGAACAGTGCGTCCACAGGCAATGAAGATGATACTTAATTGTCTCAGCACCACACTAACCTTTTCATTGTCAGCTTACTCTGTGATTAGACTACAAATTCCCTGTGGAATTGATGTCTTGATGCGGTGGTGTGCCATGGGGAGAGGGATGGGGGGTGGCAGATTGATCAGTTTCTGTTCTGCATTTATAAGGAAAGAAAATAAGTACATTATAACAACTTTTAATAATAACACTGAAAGCAGCATATGACTTTCACCACAATTTTTTTATTTTTTTTTTTTTAATTGTAAAACTGGTCCATCAGTCATTCCGTGCTTACACACCTGAATCACTTCCTGCACTGAACAACTTTGAAGATAACGCCATCATAAATACGTTCTGCTTGTTTATATAACAAACCAAAATGTCACGCAGGCTTTTTTGGAAAGTTTGTCCCATTGTTATGGAGTCATCATACACTCAATGACATAGTGCACAAGTTTTGTCCATGCACCTAATTCTTCTCGAGTTCTCATAAAAAAGCTCTAGAGCTCTCCTGTACAGAAACTGTGTTGATAGTAGCACATTGATGCTCAACCACAGCTATGTGGCACAATGGCCCCCCTGCAGCCTGTTATGTTCTGATCTACAATTTAAAAAGAAAAATATGATCTTGTGGATGGACCAGGGGCTAACCTTCGTTATAGCAGCTGCTAGGTGTGGAGAAAAAAAAAAAGTCACTGACTGTAATGAAACGGGGGAAGGATGAATTGATCTCAGTACTATTTAGAGCTGCACAGTGTATCATTAGAGCATCGTCATCGCAATGTACGTGTACACAATAGTCACATTGTAGGTCCTGCAATATAGGAGGCAAATGAACTCAACGTGTTCTCATGGAGCGGTTTGCTGCCGAGTGTCAAGCAACCGGGATGAAGATCAACGCCTCCAAGTCTGAGGCCATGGTCCTCAGCCGTAAAAGGGTAGAGTGCCCACTCTGGGTCGGGGAGGAGGTCCTCCCTCAAGTGTAGGAGTATCTCGGGCTCTTATTCATGAGTGAGGGTAGGATGGAGTGTGAGGTCGTCAGGCGGCTCGGGGCAGCGTCTGCAGTATTGCGAATGCTACACCGGTTTGTTGCGGTGAAGAGGGAGCTAAGCCGAAAGGCGAAGCTCTCGATTTACGTGTCGATCTACATTCCGACCCTCACCTATGGTCATGAGCTCTGGGTAATGACCAAAAGAATGATGTCGCAGGTACAACCGACCGAAATAAGTTTCCTTCGCAGGGTGGCCGGGCTCAGCCTTAGAGATAGGGTGAGGAGCTTAGACATCCGGGAGGGACTCGGAGTAGAGCCGCTGCTCCTCCATGTCGAGAGGAGCCAGTTGAGGTGGTTCAGGCATCTGGTGAGGATGCCTCCTGGACGTCTCCCTGGGGAGGTGTTCCAGGTATGTCCGTCCAGGAGGAGACCTCGAGGCCGACCCAGGACACGCTGGAGGGATTATATCTCTCGGCTGGCCTGGAAATGTCTCTGGATCCCCCTGGAAGAGCTGGTGGAAGTAGCTGGGGAGAGGGCTGTCTGGGCCTCGTTGCTGAAGCTGCTGCCCCCGCGACCCGTAACCGGATAAGCGGAGGACAATGAGTACGAGTGTTCTCATGTAATTTCAAGGGTATGGGACACACACTGTGCATAGCAATACACCAATCATATTTGTTCTTTATCAGTTTGGAGTGAGTCATTGGTAACAACATTGAAAAATGAACAACAAACAAGAGAAAATCACCATAAGCAAAGACTTGGTGCAAAAAAGAAAATCAACGTTAGTTTTCTGCAACTGCATCAGCTACTAGAAGGATGATGCTGAAACATGTTCTGTTGCAACAGTGCCTTGCACCTGTTGAGGAATGAGGAAATAGAACTGATCTGTTTGACCATTTACATCAGTGCCACACACATACCATATCCTCCTCAGTATTTTTTTTTCACGTGTATGTGTGTCTGTCTATCTGTCAAAGGGTTTAAAAAAAAAATCAGTTATTTCCAATATCGTGCAGCCCTAGTACTATTTGTTCCTCTATTAAGTAATATATAAGCTCTTAAGCTACTCCCAAAAAATACAAGCTAAGTTTTCCTTTTTTTTAGTTGAAAAAAGATTTACTTTTTTCAGAATTATGAGTAAGACCTTCATTGAAATCACAATTCCAAACTGTAATATTATTCATACTAGTGCACCATGACTTTTTACCAAATCACACAACCATCCTTTGCAGATTTCCATCAATCTACAGGTCACGGTCACTCTCTAAAGAAACACGACAGTTTCCCCATAAGCTGTTTAGAGATTACTTGTAAACAAAAATGTTAACCTTGGAAACATTCCCTGTTTGCTGAATGCTTAGAACATCAGCTCCCATCCTGTGTTTTCTCAGCTGCTTCATAAACAGTGTATTCTGGCTGTTCTCACACATCTCCATCCTCCTCAAACTGCCTGTCAAATAATTCAAGTTAGTCTGCCATTCCTTGGTTAAAACTACCAGATGACAAACACTTTACACAGTTTAATTTTGAGTGTTTTCTTCTTTCAAGTTAAGATTCCAAAAAGACAAACAGATTCTTCTAACTACTTTGACATCTTTTCAATAAGGATGGATATGTCACAATCTGGTTGACAGAAAATCTTCTGTGATTTGGCCAAAACATGCCCAACCATCAGACAAGTTTTATGTTATTTTGTTGAATTGTACTTGAACTCACTAAACCCCGCTTAAACAGCACATCCGTCTTGCAGTAATAGATGAGCAGTTATTTACTTGTAAGAGAAGTGAAGAATTGGGGGGGTTAAAAAAAAAAGTTGTTTAAAGTTTTTCATTTTGTCAATAAAAATTCAGCAACATTTGTAGACTTGGACAGACCTGCAATTTCTTACTAAAATAACTTGCAGTCATTTCTTTCAGACGTTTAACTCTGACTGATGAACTACTTCTCCCAAAGCCTGTGTTGTTATTTATTCGACAGACGTGTTTTGGTCACTTTTAATTTGCCTCATCCAAAAGCAGGCGTGCTGCAGCTGGACGAGGACAGACAGTGATGACTGGAGGCAACATATTGCATGTTGAAGGAAGAATTAAATGAGCATAAGCCCCCTGGCTTTATGTCCTAGGTCATCTGTTAATATTTCATGGGTGCCTCACTAATTCATGAGGACATCTGTTTTTGCAGCTTCCATTTTACGAGTCCCGTGTTTGGCGGTTATGAGCGACTCCAGCTGCAAACTGATTAGACAGGACTTTTGATAGGAACTTGAGCGGTACAAAACTTTGTACAAACACAACATCAACACACAGACACATGCTGACATATGTTACTTGTTACCATAAATTGCCAGAGTAAAAGTTTCAGTTCAGCAAATGCTCCCTAGAGGTTAACATGTTCAATGGCCGACTAAAATGTTGTTGATGGAAGAGCGCTGAGTGTTCCCCACTGTCCTAAGACTATAGGCACTGCACTGAAGTGTTTTGTGGAGGAGCTGAGCTTTAGAAACGTCTGCTGAGATTTCTATGCCACTGTGGAGAGAAAGCGCTGATAAAACTTGGAGTTGTGTGTCAACCCTTTAAGCCCTGAGACGGTATTTCGGGTCAATGGGCTGCAGTGAATTTGCATCCGTTTCAGTGACATAAAAGTGGGGAATAACAGGAAAAAAAGACAGGAATGGAAGTTTGACAGGTTTTGACTAAATTCGTAAGGCTCTCAGAATGTACATCAATAAGAGATTTAGGATTTTTTTAATGTGAATTGGAACACACTGAACAACAAGTATTTGTATTTTGGTCCAATAGCTTTTGGGCTATTCTTTTTCTAAATCAGCTGCTTTTTGGCACCTGGATGAACTCCAAAAAGCTTTACTGTGACTATTTTCCTACAGTGTTAACATGTTGTATTATTTATATTTATTTGACTCAGACTAGACTGACAAATCCATGTTCATCTGAATGACAGTAAGCTGTTCTTGAACCATGCAGGTTGTTTTGAGTTTTGTTGTGATTTTACTTGTGCTATATTTACAATATTTTCTACACGTTTCCCTGCCATTACAGAGTCCTGAGGCTTGTAAAACCTCCCAGACTATAACAACAGAAGGAGGATTTTTGCAGCTTGTGCTGTTTGGTCACTGTGGTGTTTTAATATGGTATTTTGGATTCAAACAAATAAGCCGATCGAAGCAGTAATGTTATGAGGCACATCATTGCGAATCTGTCTGAATAGAATGATAAAATGGATTCAGTTTAACCCATCAGGAAATAAAAGAAAATGACGTCTGCCAGAGCCCAGCGGAAGGACAGGAGGTCTGAACACTTATTGGAGGCTTTAATAGATTTAAATCTACAGGGTATTGATGAACAATTTTATTAGTCACACTACACTTACTGGCCACTTTAATAGCTACACCTTCAGACACATGTTGCATAATTATCTATTATTAGTAGGAAAATCAGCCACTCAATGCATTACACTTGGAGATAACATCAAGGCAATCTGCTGAACTTCATACAGAGCATCAGAATGCAGAAGAAACATGATTTAAGTGACTTTGAATGTCGAATGGCTGATGGTGAGAGACGGGCAGATCTGAGTACTTCAAAAATTGCTGATTTACTGGGATTTTCACACACCTATCTCAATGGTTTACTGAGAACGGTCTGCCAAAGATAAAATATCCATCACGTGGCAGTTCTCTGGGTGAAAATGCCTTGTTGATGCCAGGGGTCAGAGGAGAATGGCCAGACTGGCTCAAGCTGATAGAGAGGAAACAGTTACTCAAATAACCACTGGTTATATCGGAGGACTGCAGGAGAGCATCTCTGAATACACAACATGTTGACTGTTGAACCAGACAGACTACAGCAGCGTGTACATCCACCGGCCATATTCTTAGTACACTCAATACTAGAGATGTGTACCTAATAAAGTGGCCAATGAGTGTAAACATTCAGCTCTGTTTAATTTCTAATTTGGACAGTCTTGCAGGTTACCTATTGAACTGTTTTCACCTATAATATTTTTTTGATCACTTTTTGTATGTTATTGAGTGTGTTTCATTACAGTTAAGCTCCATATTTAGTGGTTAGTACTTTTAGTTTGTTTCTCAGTACTCCTTACTATCTGTCAACTCTGAAGGGTTGTTCAATCTATCCTGATATAATTTTTTGTAACCAGTGCTGCCAGTGATGAAATGGTAAATGGACTCTATTCATATATTCATTTTTCATACTCATCATTCATCTAAGCAGAGAAGCTGGGGATTGAACTGCTAACTTTGCAGTTTGACAACTTCACACGTTCAGACTGTATCCCTTTGTGATGACTTTACCACCAATAGAAAAATGTGGACAATTACCTATGGACATGGTGTTTAGTTCCTCTGTGATATCCTTAATGTGTTTTTTTTTTTTTTTTAATACATATTGCCAAATGCAGTTCTAATGCCTGTATGAAAGATGTATAATTTTAGTCTAATAAGAAGAAACCCTAAACTTAAAAAGAAGCCACTGTATCGCCCAAGGCTCCCATAAGCATAGTGAAAACTCGGTGTTATCCATAGTGCTGCTAAAAGTGTAGAATTTTCCTCAGTGCTACAGAAAAGGTCGCGCTGTCATTTCGAACAAAAGGAGCACTCCTTTGAAAACATTAGTATACCTACGTACCTGCGACTTGATGAACTCTTGAAAAAACTGCACATCTTTTTTGTTCACACTTTATGTGCATCTTTAGTTTGCACATTACAAAAAAGTCCCATGATGTTCAGTATTCACTGCAGTGTTTTGACATGTTTTTGATTTGTATGGCTTTTCTTTTCCAACTTTTCCATAAGTCTACAAGCAGGCTTTTAGCTAGGGGGGCGTCTGGGCGTCTTTTCGACGCCCTGTTTGGAAAATAGTAAAAATTTGGACGC
>JAQQZY010000009.1:26565660-26583035 GCA_030068375.1 Ostorhinchus rueppellii | reverse complement strand
ACAGGTTAAAAAAAGTTAGACACCCTAAAAAAAAATCCTGCCTAAAAGCCTGTCTACAAGTGTTTGCTCAACTTGTTTTTAGAGCTTGTAATGCTGGTGTTTGAGAGGTTTGAAATCCCTTCAGTGTAAAAGTATTAATTTGCTGTCATAATATATTGTATACCATAAATTAAATCTACTTTTTCTGTGAACCAGCGCTGTTCATCATGGTAGTGATACTTGTTTGGCAGTACAGAGAGCTGCTGTTGGCAAAGTCAACGTAATAATATCTTTTAATTCATCCATGTCTCTGCCATCATCAAATCCCTTTAAATATAGAGGAATTATACATGCTTTACAAACCACAGCCATGGGATTTCAGCTAATGAATATTTTCATCACTGATTTTAGGTGAAATAATCATAAATTCCACTGTATGTTTATTTTAATATTTATTTATTTTCTAATGAGAAGACTCTGATTTTAGTGAGGTGCTTAATCCCAAGTAATATAAATATTCTTAAGTCTTCTGAATTGATTGTAGACAATTTTTAATCTATAGACATTGACATGCTCATTTTTTAATATGATAACATAAAATGTATTAATTCCTGGTTGTTTCCTTGTTTGTTTGATGCCTATGTTTGGTGGTTTTCATAAAACCATCAAGTGACCTGGATTTAAATTTTAATGTTAAACTTACAATGTCACAAAAAAGAAAACCTGAATTATGTACATTAGCTGAACAGAATGAGTAAATTTGACTGCCTAGTGTTGTCACACTCCATGCTAGGCATGACTTTAATTGTAGACAGTAGATTAAATAGTGTGTTCTGCTGATACGCATTTAATAAGGCTAATTTATCATGGATGACACCAAAAGTAATGTGGTCTCCTTAGTCCTCAGTCCACACTACCTGTTGCTACCATCAGCTGAGTTTTGTACTTTATAAGAATGTCTGTGATACATTATATGACTTAGTTGAGGTGTTGTGATGACCTATTCAGTGCAGAATCCTAGACAATTGTTCTTACTCTTGCATGACATCAGACATGAGGATGTGGATACAACTGGCTAAAAACCGTATGTTCTAATGATATTTTTATCTATGTTCTGCATCTTCTGGAGGACAATATGATGATATACATTGTCCCGATCAGGTCTTATTTCCTGCACTTGCATAGGAGAAACCTGGTGTCCAAAATTCTCAAAACAGCTCTTAGCTTAGAGCTTTTTTTGTTGTTTGATTATTATGTTCCAATTGTTTACGCAGCGCTGCACTGGCCTTTCAAGATTTACTCACTAAGCAGAAAACATTGATGCTTGGTGGGTGTTAATTTCAGATCCTGGGCGTATACTTGTACCTTGACACCCTTTTCCATGTCCAGGCTGATGGTTTGACTGGGTTATTATAGCAGGGCAAGATAAGGCGGCCAGACAGACTGGATGCAGGCCTGTGCTATTATAGCCACAAGCTTATCTCTGTAACAATGCAGTGACACAGAACAGCTCGAACCAGGAGCAGACCTGCTGGTATTGTCTACTTTTTTTTTTTTTTTTGCCACCAACAACCATTTTAATCTCCTAGCACAGTGTCACCTGTGGTCCAGAAAAGGAAATCCTGATATTGCTGACCAGAACTGATGTATGTAGAGCAGATGTTGATATGTTTGTTGTGGTTCTTTTTATTGTTTACCCATGTTAATAAGGGGGAGGCTTAATAATGCGACGTGGAGACACTGGCTGTGTTCACTCCACATGAGAGGACTAATTACTGTAAATCTAATCTGCAGGAGAGGCCTATATCCAATTACACGGCAATAAAGCCTCAGTGTGTTTCTGATTGTGCATGAACGGACATAGTGTACATACGTTCTCATGTCTCGCTCTGTTCCTCCCTATATCGCCCTGTGTGCATTTCTCCCTGGGCAGATTCTCATGTGGGACCTACATGTGTGTTCATCAAACAGAATCAATACAGTCCTGCTGAACATAGCAGCTTCTGGCTTTTCTGATCAGATCTCACTGAACAATCGGCACAATCATCTTGATACAAACAAAGGAAGTAATGAAAGCACAGAATCAACAAACATTCATGGGAGAGGCAGGGAGGCAGCCAGGAAAAATAGCCTTGGGTCAAACTGTTGCAAAGACATCAGAGTGAAAGAACCATGAGCGTTTGCAGCAGCTGTATTGTGCATGCATCTGTAACTTGATACAGAGAACACGTGGAATCCTGCCAGAAATCTCATGGAAGCAGTGGATGAACAGCAGGCAGCAGTTATACTGATAAATTTAATGTCTGTGAAGTGGGTGTTCTTTGGCTGAATTGTACAGTTGGACACACAGAGGATTCATAACACATTAAGGTTTTCAATACAGCTGGAACATCCAAAGATGCAATTTTACATTGGCATACATTGAGTTCAGACTATAGGGATGACCTCTCTGGCCTTTTAGTATTTCCTATTTGTGTTCATTTGTATGATTTTTAATTTGGTGGTGAAGAGAGGAGAAAGGAAATAAGAACAGAGGCAGGAGTGGGTTTCCTGTATCCTATGTACATTTCTTAGCTTAAAGGAGTGATATTTTGCGTTTTTAAATGGAATTATACATTTTCAAACATTTCCCTGTGGTTTGCACAAACTGTAAATGCTCTGCTTGGGTCTGAATTCTTCATTAATTCATCTCCACAGGTCCATCTTCAACCCTGTTTCTGAGTAATGACACCAGAAAGGTGGTTTGGAGCTCTGGGCCTTTAAATGCAAATGTGCCGCACCCCCTCCAGGTTGTTGACTGTGCTCCTCTGTCCCATTCCAGCAATAACTGAACATTTTAGGTAATCGGCTCAGTTTGGACATATTTTCAGTTTTTACTACAACCTCTGCTGCTGATCAACAATTATATTGTACTTGGAGAAATGTTTGTCCGAAGACTTGACCTTATATTTGCAAATGTTGTGACGTATCTAGTTATAGACGTAACAAATTAAGCAGGAATAAAAACAGGTTGTAGGAATCCACTCGATTTTTGCCAAAATGAATATAAAGATAGCTTTGCAGCACCTGGAGGGTTCACATTCAAACCTGATGAACTATTAGGGTCCAAATACACAAATAAATGAACCAAAGACTAATAAAAGTGGGCTTAGTAAAATATGACCCCTTTAATAACTGTAACATACTGGCTTGGTAAGTGGGATTGGTAGTCAAAGTATCAATAATATCCTATCATTCCCATTTATGTTGATTAAAATTCATAATACAAATATACACAGTAAGATGCAGCCTTAAGACAGTTGGTTTATTATTTATTTAGCCTGAGTTCTGATCCCAAGCTAGCAAAGTATATATTACAGTTTACTTAATTTACAGGAATATTTGTACAAACCTCCCCCGCCTTCGCCCTAAGTAGCTGGGATAGGCTCCATGCGACCCCCGTGACCCTAGTGAGGATAAAGCGGGTATAGAAGATGAATGAATGAATTTGTACAAACCTTATACGAACCAAAATATTCGGATAAATCACACCTGTAGTTTGTAGCACTTCCCATTCCCACTGATTTGGAATATTATTCTTGTTTTCTTCCCGAGTGAGTTGAAGAAACCAAATGGCTACTTGAAGTTTATAGTTATTTATGGTAAGAACATGTCACACATTGCAGTAAAATTAAGTGACAAAACTCAAAAGATTTTGCACCATAGATGAGAATGTAGAGAAAATTAACCCTTAAAATGAAATTGATGTGTTCTATTGCAATGGCACTAATATGCAGCACAAAACACACCCCCATATAATACCTGGATGGCCCTGTCCATAGATGTGCGACATCAGTGGCAAATGTATGGCCCGTGGACCAAAACCAGCCAAAGGTTCTAATTTAGCCCACAATATGAATTTAGAAAGTGCAAAAATGATACTAAAGTTATTAAGGGTCAAAGGTGTCGTAATTGTTCAGGTTCCACATTCAGCCCAATTGTGATCTCAAGTAAAATGGTAGCATAACTCATGAGTCCAAATTTAAATCAAAATTTCAAATCAGTATCAGATTGGTATTGACAAAAGTAATCCTAAAAAAAAAAAATTGGATTAGATCAGAAACAAAAAAAATCCAGATTGGGACATCACTACTGCTAGCATCTCAGATTTAAAATGAACATAATCATATTGTCACCCCTAGTATTAAAGGCTCAAACACCAACACAACCACTAAAATATATTGAACATATTAAATTTACCCTCCAGTTGTTGTTGCTCCTCTTCTTTTTCACCCAGGCACCATAGCGCCCCATGCACAGTACAAGTCAGCTAAGAGAAGAATTGTGTGTTTTTGGGGGATTTTCCCCCGCCCCATGCGTTCAAGTGTTTATGACATCAGTCGCCACCAACCGCCGTTAAACCTGCCACTGATCTAACAAACAAACCCTGATTTACAGCCTGTCACTCCACCACTCTGACTGAGAAATGTTCCCAGCAGGGGCTGGACGCAAAGCTTTCCACATTGATCTGTGTCAACCCACAGCCAGTGATTAATGTTCTTGTCAGGAAACAACAAACACACAAACACACACTCACCCACAGCTTTTCTTTAAAATGTTAAAAGAGCCGCTTGTGTTGCTTGGAGCAAAAACGGAACCTTTTTTTTTTTTTTTTGATTAAAGGCAAAGAAATGGGTACGATAATAACTGACTATGTTTTCCTTTTACACCTGAATTGAGAGTTTGAGTTAGGACTTGTCTCAGAGTGCAGCCCAAGAGTCTTGATACACCCCAGCTGAAAGCAGAAGTCGCACATCACAGGCCTGCTCCACAGCCGCCTCTCTTGGATAACTTCTAATGGGTAGTATTGCTTGCATAATTGGAAAACTCATTAAAAATAAATCAACAATAGTGCTTAGCTCTACAGTCATAATAGCTCAGCCATCGTATGCCTGTTCATTTGAGACGCACTGGCTGCAGAGACAGAAAAGTTTACCCCCCAAAAATTAGCATGTCATAGTGGTTAAAAAATGAGCATTCCTCTTTAGCTGGGCATGTTCAGGAAATTACATTCAACTGCTGGCATTCAGACTGAACAGCACTATCAGACCTGGGGTGCACTCCAAGCTGGGATTGTTTCCATAAATCGTTTTGCAATTGATTCAATCAAAGATTAATTAGAATTCATACAAACTCAATTTGCGGTCGTCACTTTTTATAGAGGCCAGAAGACTCAAGCGGGCTACCTTTTAAAACAAGAGATAAACCCTCCGACTGATCACCTGTCAGCTGCGACGCTGCCCTTAACTGATGTGTGTCTTCACAGTGGTGTTTAAGGAGGGCTCAGCCTGGGAGAATGAGCTGTGCCAGAAAAGCTTTCATGGTAATAATGCTGATTAGAAATCACAAAAATGATATGAGTCACTGGGCTTCAGTACTGGATGAGCAAAGATGACTCTTGTTCCTTATAATGAGATCTAAATGACCCCAGGGTTTTCCCACTACACACTTCTGTTCTCAGGCTTAGGTCAGATGACTAGAACTCCACATATATCCAGCTTTGACAGTTCTGTTTATAACCGCTGTGGCTCCTGTAAAGCTACATGTCAAATGAATGTACAGATTTAAGAGCCTATAGTGAATCACCTATGGCTCTGTAACAGACATGAAAGGCTTACTTATGATTTCTTTAATTGGGTGGTCAGCATACTCAGTTTGGAGAAGCACACAGGAATACAGATTCAGAAGCTAATTGATGTGCTGCTGTAAACTTAAATAAAAACAAAAAAACAAATTGAATTTAAAAAGACCATGAATTGAATGTCGACAAAATACCTGTTTTTGGTCGACATTGTTTGGGTAGACAAAATAACTCCACAACAACTCCTTTCTTTTTTGCAACCTCATTTTTCTTTTCTGTGTTCTTCTCCTGTGTCTCATGTTCAGGTTGTGTAACCGGTGGGAGAGGGTGCCTCCCTGTTCGTTACATCAAACACTTCTCTCATATACTGAAGGGAAAATTAGAGGATGGTGAGTTTTCATGCTGTGTGTTAACAGGCTAAAAAGTTGATGCGTTTTAGTCACCTAGCCTGGCTTTTGGGACATCCATTGACTTGATTTGAGTGCATACAATGCAATGATTACACGGAAACAATATATTTCCCTGATAGAGTTGAGTCATGGCTGGCTGATATTAGTTTGTCTCATAAACAAAATAAAACAAATAAAGGAGAGCTATGTCCATACTTTTCTTCTCCACAAATATGAATTTAAATTACTCAGAAATAAAACACAAGGTTAGAGAGTTGGTTTGAGATGAAATGCAGTCTGGACTGAACTGATGTATCAACTTTTACCACCAGGTGTCTCTACAGATCCTCATGAGTGGAAGAAATATAACTCCAGTCCAGTAGGTGGCAGTTACTCACATATAACCTTGTTTGAAAACTGCTGATAAACTGCTAGTAATGAGAATAAAGAGGAAGAGCGACTCAGCGTTGACATCGCTGCTATGAACTGTACATCTATTCCATGCCTTCTCCTCCCACCTTATTTAAATGTTGCCTTGTCTGTGTTTTATGGTCAGCTCCTTGGTCAGCTCCTGATGAGTGCAGTTTTAGCTTTCTCTAAGACTGAAGTCACCGAGTCTCGCCTTGTCATGACCCCAAAAAAGGCAATAAGGGTATTTTCACACCTGGAAAGTCCTTTTGGTTTGCTTATTTGATTCAGATCAAATGCAGACTCTATTTTTATTGTCTGGGTGGGATTGCATTCTCATTGCACTTTTTGCTGGTGGACCAAAATAAACGGAAGCATCCGTGTGACAAACTGTGCTGGCATTGGACAGAAAAGTGGGGGGCAGGGTGAGACAGTGGATGTTGATGAAAACAGACATGGATGTCCTGTGTGCAGTTATTGTTTTAGGAATGTGTGTGATGTTTTTACAAACTGAGAATGTATTACATGTTTACAAGCAGAAACTTCTGAAAATAATTTTGACTGTTAACGGTGGCTCATTTGGACTCAGTTTCATATGGGCATCTGGCCAAATGTCAATGAGACATTGAATTTCTTCATTACTCCACGTCTGTCCATGGCTCATAGCTGCTGCTATTACATGTAGCTCTGACTACCTATGCAGCTTGGTTGCTTCCAGTGGCTATGATGGTTTGTCGAGCACAAAAAGGTGGATGGTTCATTGGTTTGTTGCGGCTCGAGGCTGGTTATATTCACACCAGAAGTGAACAGGCCCACAGTCCATTTGAAAGCGGACTGAGGCCAGCTCTTCTCGGAGATCTCGGCCCACGTGTTTGATTCAATTCAGTTTGCATGTTTGTATTCACTCCTTTAAAAAAAAAAAAAAAAAAAAAAGTCCGGACTGTGGTTTGTTTTAAACCGATCGAACAAAGTAGGTGTGAATACACCCTAACTCTAACTGTTCTATTTTCTAAACAGACACAGTCTATTATACAGTACACCATGTTCATCTCTCTACCAAAATCCCATAGTCATATTATCAGCGTTGGGTCTGCAATAAACTGCTCACAGCTCATTAGACATTAGTCAGTTTTCAACAAAAATGAATATTATGTTCATAGTGTTGTGATATTGTTTATTTGTAATGCAGGGTAAGGTGGACTTCGTGCTGTGACACCGATGGCTCTGGCTGCTGCTCTAGGACACTTTGTAATGTGACAAAGCCTGTCATAATGACAAATGTTGGTTCCAAGAGTTTGCATAAATCAACCCGGTTTAAGCTCCTACACAGGATCAGGAACTGAAAACTGACCCAACTCCATTATCAGGTTTCTGATAGTTTAACACGTGTGACATATCAGAAACTGCTGTAGTTTTGGCACAGATTTCTTGATAAAGTCTTCATTTAGATATTTGACAGTTTTTAGGGTTGAAAAATTATTAGTGTTAGTAGCTATGGGCTGGACGTGTCAGAAATTGGTGGAGACAACACCAAAGCAACAGGAGAGTCAACTGGAAACAAACACAACTTATGAATTCTAATGCTGCTTTGTGTCCACTGGATGTGTGAAGTGTTTGCTGTAGCGCTTATAATATATCAGCCTCCCCCAAGTGGATGACAAAGTTTGTGCCAGATACTGAGTTCCTCCAATAATCAACCGTGAAAGTTATGTTAATGCATGCTTATGTAAGTAAATATACCACATAGCAGCTGTTATGAACACTTTACCGTTATGTACTGGGAGTTTCCCTTCAATGTGGATCCAGATCTGTCCACACAGCTCTGCTCTTCAGCCGATTTCCCCTGCAGATGCTGGGTATAATGTGGAACACTGCTGTGAAGCTTTTCATCTCCCTGTTGTCACTCATTCATTGCATCTTTTGAAAAATATAATTTCCTGTCTCCATGCCAGCCTGTTGTCTGATACAAAAAGCAGGAGACAGGCAAATCTGGTGAAAATCAGACGGATAGGCTCGGATCGCAGTAATGATTGTTTTTGACAAAATTTTTATTCCATTCTTCAGTCAATCCATTTTCCCTTTTGCATTTAAGATCAGAGGGGTTGGAGTGTTTCCCAGCATGCACTAGTGAAAAGTGAGGCATCCTAATCTGTCGCAGGGTGAATTTAGACAAATGCCTCACCATGCAGGCTTGTGTTATTTAACATTCAGCGAACATAATGTTGGAAGCCTTTCTGGAGGCTGTCTACCCTTTTAAAGTGAGTTGTTTGATGCTTGCTTAAATTCATGTCAGTTTAGTTAATTCTCTACATAGCGCAACACTTTGCTTTCACATTCATCCACAGTAGGAGCTATGTCTGTCGTGTTGTGATTTTTAAGGCAGCCACCATCTGTTTCTGTAATCTGTAACCCCTGAGCCCACCAGACCTCACTGTGTCACTTTCTGCCTCCATCATGGAAGCTGACTGTCACTATGAGCGTCTCACCTGCACATGCACCTGTTGTGGTGGCTTTTCCTTTTTGATTCAATGGGGAAAGTTATTTCAGAATAATCATATTTCAGGAACAGTTTCACAGAATTTTGCAAAATTTGGCACCAGTATTCACCTGGAATGAACAGATTAGAGGATGTTTCCCAAAAGTTAAGGATGTTCTGAACTCATAAAATGTTTTTGATTTTTACTTCTGAGAACTGAAAGAACAGTATGTGATAGAGGAAAAGTCTGATTGGTTCTTTTTTTGTTTTTAATTTCCCATATCATGCTTGGGGTGATAAGGCCAAAAATAATACTCTCTTTTTTTACCCAGTGTGTTGGAGACTTCATAATCTTATTTATTTATTTTTCTATCTATATGAGCTTGGATTAACTTGGTCATATAGTATTTTTCCACAGTGTGCCATGTAATTGATACCACTATTGTTAATTCAATGATTAATACAAAACTATATGGAATTGAATGTAAGTGAACTTCACTCAATATCTTTGTTGTTCACCAAATAAGACAAACAAAACAACATCTTGGGCTTTTTGGCTCATTTCCTATATTTTACAGACTAAACATTCAGTCAGGTGAGAAATAAGATCCTTCCATGGTTTTCAAGCTTTTAAAAAAAAATAAATAAATAAAAAAATTCGAGTTTCATCTCAAATATTTAAATTGTACAATTGCTAGACTTGATAAAGTCATTTAGAAAATAGGGTGATTTTTATCATATTATAGAATGTTAAGGGATTTATGAGGCAATTGAACTGCGACAGATTAATTCACCCAGCAATGGATAATTTTTCAACATTGATGAATATTAATCACGAAGAGACGCCTCACTCTGTTAATTGCCTATATTTACCTGTCCAGAAATGAACAAATACCAGTGTGAAAACATAATGAGCATGTACGGTTTATAGAATGGTTCGGTGTATTATACACTAAAATTCATAAAGATTAGAAATGTGATGTCAGTTAACTCCTGCAGGCTGTCATAAATCTTAATTGTAGGCAATGCGGTGTGGAGGTTGCACATGGAAGCTTTTTGGACCATCATTAGTCTTGATGGAGACACATAAGACATGTGTCTGTTACGTGCACAGCTAACCGTAACCAGCATTAACTGTAAGTTAATTTAAACCTGCTGCATATCCTGTTCATTGCAAATTGATGTTAAACATTTAGGTGATACATTTTGGGTGGAGTCACTGCCATAGAAAACAACACCAAATTAAAATGTCCTTAGTGGAGTATTGGACATGGCTAGCATTAGTATTACATGGATCATACACTGCTCATAGGGCTCTGGCGGGGGTTCCACATAGTCATGATATACTTTAAATTTAAGATGAAGCACAGCTAATACAGGCACCATTATCATTATACAAGATTCATCAACACGCACATTTAGTGTACGTTTCTGAGATGACAGTAGTGCTGCAGCTCAGTGGACAGTGACATTGTGCTCCTGCATAGTTAGGATAGGTTAACTTGTTTTATTGTCCCACAGGGAAATTTAGTATCTATTTTACCCTTCCTAATACACACAGTACTTAGCATTGGCATAATCCATGGTTGACTGCACCGCAAAAGTAATTACATTAATTATGTAAAAAAAACCCAATAATATTTTACTAAACAAACCACAGTTTTGTTTTGGTTTTAAATAATTTCTTTCACCGCACAATAACTACAATACAACACAATCACAAGAATTGGATATCCATGGATATGGGGTTTTCTAAATGAATGTAACCTCTAAGTGATTACTGAATAAGAGAATAAGGGTCCCCCTGTGGTTTTCTCAGCAATTGTGAAATAGCAACAAAGACTAAAGTCAACTCTTATGTTTAGCAGGGATTATTGATGGTCATTTTTGGCTACAAGACACTGTAAACGCTTATGTACTAGCAATTTATGATTACAGACTCATTTTTTCCAGTAGAATTTGAATGTAAATATGCTTTTGAGTGTTTTTGCATATGCCGAATTGCAACTGCAAATTTGCAACTCTCAGCAGTGAACAGAATGAAAGATGGCACGTTCTGTAGTCCCTTCTGTCAACTCCAGAAAAATTATTATTGTTAAATTAATTTTTTTTTTACCTCTTGCAAAAATGTTTCTAAACAAACTAGCATTTTACTCGGCACAAATAAGCAGCCAAGTCTTATTGTAGAGCCATGTGAATAGGACTCTAGTTTTGTGCAACATACTTATTTTCCATAAAAACATTGGTGCTCAGGCTGTGGAGAATCTCATCATTCTGTTCCTTTTTTTTTTTTTCCAGTGTCACTGTTTGCTACACTATATGTCACTATTTGCAAGATTGTGGTCACTGAAAAGTCCCATATGTTGCAGCTATTCTCTACAGTACTGTCATAATAGCTTGAAATGAAGAACAGAATAATTGACACATAGTTCAAAAGAAAAAAAAAATCCATATGAAGAATGGCCCAGACATACTTTAGAATACTTACTGCTGAAAATCTGTCAGGCTTTGATTTTTACAGTAAAATTATAGAGGCTTTGACAATCAATGTCAACTGTGGTGATTTCCTAAACCCTATTGCCCCTGGTATTGGTGTGCAGCAGATAACCATACAGTATTGATTGTGAATCCTTTCCCTTAACCTGCAATCAAACAGAGGGGTGTGTGTGTGTGTGTGTGTGTGTGTGTGTGTGTGTGTGTGTTGGGAGATCAATGATGGCCATGGCAGAACACTCCCTTGGGGTCTCTGTGGAGGTCAGCAGTGATGTAGGTGGTTGGTAGAGGAGATAATCTCTCCGTTTCCCCCCACAGGCTGTTTATGTGGGTGTGTTCCTCGAACTGGCTGATGGGATTCAGTCGGTCAGTTCCGCGTCGACTGTAGCCACGGAGAAGCGTCTGTGTTGTTGTTATTCCCTGTGGCTGTGACACTGCAGTTTGTTGCTGGGCGTCAGAGAAGAAATGATGAACATCCTTTAGATCCAGTGTCAGGTATAAATCTCCAATGGTGTCTTCTGTGCTCAGATGTAAAAAAGAGTGAATCTACTCACACCTCCCCCTCACCAAATGCTCAGCTTGTAAAGGTGCATAATCCTGGTTTATTTTCTGCATCAAGATCAACTTGTTTATGGTTTACAATTCTGAGGCTTAGATTTCATTTACATGGGTCGTGGTTTGTGTCTTCTTTTTCTTTTTTTGAGTCAACATAGTTATTGTGGTATTAATTTTTGTTTTGGCTAAAGTTTTTTTCTCCCTTAACTGTTTGTTAAATCATACAAAATGGGTCAGTGTTTGTTTTTGTGTTCTTAATTCCACTCATGTAAATTTTGACTTTTGTGTTTTGTTTTGTTTTTACTCCTTTTAGGCTAAATGTGATTACTGCTTCAATAATGTTGTGCAATTTGGCAGTGTTTGTCATGTTCTAACAAAAAGGGGCAAAACTAAGCCACAGATAACCCCCTAGTTTCTTCAGCTTTATCTAATTTAGTGTTTCTCAAACAGTGGGGCAGGCCCTGGGGGGCATGCCAGGACGGGCATGGGATCTCTCCCGGGTTAGAACATGTAGCAGGTGGAATTAATGTTTTGGCGTTGGAGGACCCTGGACTCATTTTAGTGATGTACAACAAACAAATCTACTGCCATTGTGGTCTGTCACAAGACCAGAAAAAGAGTTTTTAGGTTTAGAAAAAGGACAAGGATTTTACTGGAAAACAAGAATGTGCAATGATTTCATTTTTGTCAGGGTTGAGGCGGGCCTGGAGATTTCTCATCCTCCAAAGGGCGGCTGAACAGAAAAAGTTTGAGAACCACTGGTATAAGGACAAACATGACCCTTAGACTTGGAGGGAAAATAAGTATTTGTACTTGGATATCAACCCGAAAATTGCACATTCAAAAGGACAAGGACCTCCTCCAAAATGAAGCCATTGGTGGAACATTTTAAACTCGTAATGCTACTGCCAGACACTAGAGGCAACTCAAAAATGCCCTGGCTCCCATAGATCTCCACTGAACTTCTCCTAAAAAATACCACTTTGGTCTCATTTGTTTTATTTGGATCATCTAATAAGTCATTTGGCGATCCATGTTTATCAGATTTCAGTTAGAATACGAAGGCTTTCATGTCTGCTGGGCTGGGTTTGATTCACAAACTGCCCTATTGTAATTGTAGTTAACATGTTAACACAAACAAGACTCTGAAACGAAACCTTGAAACTTATCCAGTGTTTGTTGACATTTACAATTTTACTGAGTCTCCAAGCTCATGTTTAGCATCAGCTCATGTTTGACCACTCGGAGTGTCATAGGTATGCGCCTTGTCTTCATATATGGTCACTTATTGCACCAACAACACATGTTGATGGTCAAATTGCAAAGTACTGGCTTTAAAATGAAGTTCAGGAACCAGTTGGTAAGGTTGTGGTTCCTCCAGTGAATAAATTGCGGTGTATAACCCAATCCCACTAAAGCTTTCTTCTCTTAACAGTAAGGCTCCAATTTTGCACTTATTTTTCAGTAACTCTTCAGCTCCTCTGTTATGCTTTCCTATATATTTGATTGTGAGATATTTTGTCCTGAAGCTGTAGCCAAATTGTGGAACAATAGGAAGGGCGATGGATTTGTGAAACTGAAGGACAGATACTCGATGAACTGTATCAGGTCTTGTAAGTACTTTGAACCACCACCAGTGCACCGTTTTGCCAGTGGTTTTTATTTGATACATGTCACAAGTTAAAAACCCTCATTCTTGGATTACTTGGTGATTAAAAACGCACACAGACCTCAATCTGCAGCTCAATACATAACTCTATACGTAACAAGATGGACCTGTATGTGGAGGACATGTAGATAAAGTTGTTAAAAGGTGAAAGTGAACTCCCTTCACCTTAGGACTGACTACCTGCTGCCCCCCACAAAACACATTTGCCACTGGGGTAGGAAGGATGACGAAGTGTTGGATGATATGCCCCTCCCCCCACTCATGGATCAGATTGTAGAAGATGATGGTTTTTCCACATTCACTATGGAGCCTCTGAACATCCAAATGGGCCATATGACAACCATGATGACCATGAAAAGACGATAAGGTGTATTTTACACCAATAATTTACATATATTGATAGGGTTAGTGGAACAACAGGTGTTAAATAGTTTAGATCAGTAGATGGTTTTGGTCGGTGGTGGAGGTTTGGGTCTTTATGGGTTAATCAGGAGGAAAAACTGCTAGTAGCCAACTGAGTTGTGCAATTTTATAGAGTACTTTAAGGTCAGTCGATTTACTCAGTTATAATCCAAAATGTTATTTGGACACACTTTTGTGTCAACACCACAAAAACAGCCACAAGGTTAACAGCAGGTGAGATGGTGATTTATAAAGTAACCTTTAACAGTTGCAATCCATCAATATGTTGCCATTGAGAAGTCTGTAAAAGAGAAGACAGTTGAGATTAGTGATATCCACAGTAAGTGTCCATATGTGACTTTAAATATATCCCTCTGTGTTTGTGCATTTCATCTGGTGTTTTTTGGTTGTGTTTTCACATAGTGAGGAGCTGCCAGAGTGACTCCCTGTGTAGATAAAGGTGAGCTGACAGACATAAAATACAGCCTCCAGTAGTGAATCTAAACTGCAGCAGAAGGCTGTCCCTCTCTGTTTTCATGTTTGTGTCCCTACCTTTGACACACATGTACACACAGTCAGCTCTGGGTTGAGATGCTAATAGCGGTCCGTAAGCCATTGACCTCTCAGTGCCATTCAGAGAGCAGCCGCTCACCGTGAACTGCTGAATAATACATTGACAGTGTGTGGAGTACAAAGCAGAGCATCTCTGCTTGGCAGAACCACTACAATGAATCACACATGCTTGGCAGTTTGTTGTAACTTCAAAAGTCAAACTCCTCAGCCCGTCTGTTTGCATTGTTCAAGACTTCTCCACAAAAACAGCTTTGACTGAAAAAATACAAGCAGTTGCAGAATCTGGTTTTCATGCCTAGTTTGGAGCTTCTTCATTATAGGTCTGTTTCAAATATCTAACAGCTTTTAGGAAAATGTGTAGCTGTGAGAGAACGAGGCAAGTTGGCAGACATTATACTTATGAATGTTAGTTGGTATTTTTAACTTTTTATTTTCATTGAAGAAAACAGTTTATTTCTAGTTTGGTTAGCCTCGTCCGGTGTAGAGGCTTAAACCGGTTTGGTTTGATTTATCATGTAATAAACAACGTTACCAGGTGATAAGCATTGTATTGTTATATATGGTATTATAGACCAGCAAGATGGTACAGGAGGGCCCTTCTGTGTGGACTTCACATGTTCTCTCAAAGTACCTCAGCTTTCTCCCTCTTGAAAGATGTGTACTTTAATAGCTTAATTAGGCAGCCCAAGTTGGGGGTAGGTTCACTCCCATATATGTTTCTCTTTTATTAGCCCTATGATGAACTTGTGACATGTCTGGGGTGTATCCCACCATTGCTCGGTGGTAGGTGGGATATGCTGTAGAACCCCTGTGGCCTGCCCAGAGATTCAGCAGTTCAGGAATTGAATGAATAAATGAATGAACAACTACTGTCCTTAGGTTTTGGGTTTGATTATCAGGTGGACCGGAGCTTTTCTGTGTCAAGTTGACCTGGTCTCTCTGTGATGTGTGGGTTTCTATCTGATTTCTCCTGGGGTTCCCCCACTATTAAAAATAGGGACATACAGTATATGTTAATGTCAAGTAGTTCAGTGGCAGCTCACTGCTAATGCTAATAGGCTTCAATAAATAGATACTGGGTGTAACTTGCATGTAAATGTAGAGATGCATTAAATAATCAAGTGAGTAAACCTTCCCTTTAACTTGCAACACCAAAGGGAACATTTGAGCAGAGGGAGGGGGGGGATGCACACACTGCACTATAGGTTTGTTTACTTGAAAGTTCATGTGCTTTTTGGGTTAACATAAGAAAAAGTATGAGACTAAAACTCCACCAATATGGCAATATGGCTGACTTGAAACTGATGAAAAATGACACGGCATGCAAACATTGCAGAGAACATAAACCCAACTGATCATCGTCCTGCTTTGTAGTCGGCTGTACCTCAACAGTGCAGATGACCGTCTTGCTTTTCTCCTGCTGTTGATGATCTCATGTTGTGTTCAAGGGCTCTTCACCAACAGAGCACTCTACATGGGTTTGTATGGCAATGATTATATGCCTCATGGTGCATTCAAGTACAGGACGGACAAAGCTATGGGTGTACAAGTTGACACCACTCTTCTGCAGCGTAGTTTGTCAGTTTCTTTTGCCACTGTAATGGTGTAATTTTTTTCTTTTTATTTGGGATTGAAAAGGTCCAGATGTATCTATATCTTTACTTTAAAAATGTAGAGATACCCATCTGTCCATGGAACCCTATCTGCCGTTCCTTTGGTGAACTGTAATGTTACTGATGCAGGTCCTCTCTATGGTGCCATCTGTTTTTCCCACACCCTTATAGTCACAAATAAGAATAAATGCATAAGACTAACACTCATTGGCATTCCCATCCCTATAAGCTATCCAACTGTATCAGCTCACCCCTTATTTCACAGTATTTATCACACAAGACCTAAACCACCCACTCCACCCGCACTTTACCCACCTTCCTCCTGTGCAGAAAAACCTGCTTAAGAGCTTTGTTCCTACAGCCATATGGGCTTTAAATAAGTAACCTCCTCTTTTAAGTTTTAAGAATTCTGTAGCTGGTATATGATGTGTTAATCCCTACTGTCGCTTTTCTTTTTATCCCTATAATTAAGTGTTCATGTCATGTATGCACACACTGAGGAAATGGATTTTCTCTTTGAGAACAAATAAGGTATCTAAATACTAAGGCAGACAGAAAACCAGAGTGACAGTCCTCATCTTTAGTGTTCCTCCTCTTTTATAAGGTACAACTCTGGAAGCGGAGATGCTATTTTCATCCTACACAGCACTTCTGATGCTTTCAAGAGATGTCCTTTGATTCAGATTATTTTTAGATTTTTGTCAGAATTTATTTTTGTTTACTTTTAACAGTATTTTCCACACGTTCATCTGAATCATATTTGCAATTCAGACCCCTCTGTAACTTCAAGACTGCATTAAACGACAGGATGAGCTGTTCACCAAGAGATGGGGTTAAGAGTTTGTTTTGGCTGCTAACCAAAATGGCTTTGATGCTGCACCTACGGGAAAAAAAAAAAAAACTGATCTAGTACACGTCATGCAGAGCCTCACACCACAGACTGTATCACTTCCTGAATAAAGGACAATGCTCATTGTTTACATACATCTGTATTATGGTGCCATCACGTTTTGTTCTTCAGACTGAAACTCACAGCTGGTTGAAATCCACTGGTATGGTATTATAAATGAATTCATTTCATATTGCTACAATTCAATACACTGGCATCTTTATTCATCACACTTTAATGATGCTTTTAGGTCTTCTTAGCATTTGAAAGCAGAAGTACTACATACAGCCCATATAAGGAAAATGAAAG
>JAQQZY010000009.1:26549116-26563576 GCA_030068375.1 Ostorhinchus rueppellii | reverse complement strand
CTTTAATGATGCTTTTAGGTCTTCTTAGCATTTGAAAGCAGAAGTACTACATACAGCCCATATAAGGAAAATGAAAGAAAAAAGCACAACAGCGAATTCACGCTATGACTCGGTGAATTAATCCATTTGTCGAGTGAAGTGGGATCTAGTGTAGGAAAAAAAAAATCCAAACTTTTTTTCAGTGATGTTGTGACACTGAGATGGAAAAGTGGATAATAGTATGCTGTTCTGGTGCAGATTGTCCCACTTCTGACTGATATGTCACTGTTGGGTATTTGTAGTGTTGCTGCTGTTTTACAGGCGATCTAACAGTCACTCTGACTGATGGTCAATATTAGTTATTCACAGTCGATGAGGACTGCAATAGGCTGCTGTTGTGTGACTTCTAAATAATGTTTTGTTGACATTTGGAGAAGCCGATCTATCTCACTGTCATTCTTTCCGATGTTTGAACAGTCACAGAGAGAAAAAGTTGTTTTTAAAAACGTGCATGTTTCTTGCTGTTTTCAGTAGCGTGAAATACTGGATTCTAACTTGTTGGGTAGATGCATTGTCTGTTTTATGTTGTCATTCCTATGGCTACTTTAATGTAGATTTGGAAGATTATTTTGAAATTCATAAAAAATGTGAAGTTTTTATTCTGTTTGGGAATGTTCCTTACATTGTCTTATACACATAATGGCAGGTGTAAATACTTTCATTGAATAAATTCTGAGATAGAGTTTGTTGATCTGCCAAAAGATCATATGAAGATCCTTTGGGAAAAAATTATGATCTCACAATTTATTTATTTATTTTTTTTATCTGCTATACTTGTATCTTCTCTCTTTTTACAAGTTCGTAAAGGCTTAGGTTGTGTGTTAAGACTTTTTGTTGTATGTGACCAAGAACGATGCATTTTTGCGTCATTTTGGAGTAAAATGTTTTGATGTCGAGATGAGGTGTAGTGTCTCCGTGAACTACATATTGTGACAGTTTATTTGGCCTCTAGCAAAGTTTTGACAGTTCTGTTTTGTATCCTGTATTTTGTTAATTACTTTATCTGTACATACTGTCTGAGATTTCCGTATATCAAATGCTACAATAAGACTGACTACAGCTAAAGTTTGCAAGATTCACTTGTGCCATTCTGATACATTGAATATTAACACCTGTGACTTATCAGCTAATTCCATGGTGTCTTCCTGTTCTATCAAACACCATGGCTATAGTAACAACACGGCTATCTATAAAGACAAGCCAAATGTTTCTTTCTTGCAGCCAGTTTTTTTTTTTTTCTCACATTTGCCTGACAGTTTTCGTATGGCTACTATGTGGTTTTCAGATGCCAAATCATAGCTATGACATAACAACATCATGCATTAAAAATATGACAGACCGGTTTTTCCTTTGAAAACAATACCAGTGGGTTTTGAAAGAACTGTCTCCCCAATCGACAGAAATTTTCACTGCTTGTCAAATGGGGAGTGGACAGTCACTTGTCTTATGATTTGAGCAGATTATGTTTCGCCTGCCAGCAATTCACAATGCATCCTGATTGTGCATCTTCAATTTTCTGTAGAGCTGCACATGGTTGCTTTTATCATCAGTTAATGCCAACACCAATCTTAAGTCTCTTTTAATTTAGGAGGGTTTTCTGAACTCAGACAACAGCTGCTGTATCTCTCTATAGCAGCATCTGTGTGAGCCACCTCAGTATGTTACCATTACAGAAACAAAGCAGAAGTCCATGTGCAGACGGTGCATTACAAGTAGGGCTGTGTACCGTAAAAATACAGTTTGTTTTCGCGTGGCAGCTCTAAGAAAAGACATGTCACTTCCTGAAATAAACAATACACATTACACTGGAATGCCATTGCTTTGGTTTTGTTGTGGAACGCAGGTGTAATGCTTGGCACTTCTGTAAAAGTGGCTTCATGACAGGAGCTTATATCACATCTCAACATGTGGGATAAGTTTTCTACAGCTGAATAAGGCTGTAATTCTATGACTATGAATGCTGTCACAAAGGCTACAGAGAGATTCTCTTTACCCTCATACCTGGTAAGTTAACAGCATCTCTGCTTAGCTGGGCCCGGTTGACTTTATAGTTTGAGACATTAGTTAAGGCGCAATCTATAAAGCGATACTGTATTCTCAAAGAATCTAATTTTTATGAAGCAAATTTTATAAACGGTGTGTTTTCTCCAGTTCAAACCCCCCCCCCCCCAAAAAAAAAAAAAACTCAGAAGATCCATAAAGTGCTCAAATCTACTCTGTCATAATGCTAGATGTGTTGTTTGACTGTTGTGAGTCTCCACCTTCCTAAACTATGGGTACTGTCACACAGTGTACCAGAGTCCGTGCCGTACTTGAATACGTTCACACCTTTCCTGCGGATGGGCAGAAATAGTAGGTGGCGGTGTGGAAGGAATTATGTCACTATCCAACAAACATGGAAGTCAGACGAAGACAAACCTTTATGTCAGGGGTCACCAATCCTGGTCCTCGAGGGCCGGTATCCTGCAGGTTTTAGATGTATCACTCTTACACGAAATTTTCACAACTTCTAACCTGTATCCACTGGACCCGCTCCACTGCTCTATGGGCCCTCCACAAATACTGCACCTCATGAATTTGTCATGTTTCCCCCCGATCAGATGTCCTGTGGTTTTACACTTTGCTGAGTCACTCAAGTGATGATTGAAGTGAAATTAATGTCCGTTTCTGGTCATCCCATTGGTTTCAGCTGCACTCAGCTCGTCTCTATGTACAAACATATTTTATTTGACAAGAGGAATCACTCGAAGACCACGTGTTGGGCTGGAACCTGTCATGGTTTGTGATGTGTACTGACAAGCAGCTGCTTCATCTTGTCAGTGGAATATGCGTTTTTTATGGAACCAATAAATCATTGATATGTTGGAAGTGCAATGCTATGTAATGCTTTGTAAATTAGAAGCAAGACTTTATGATTAATACATGCATGTACAGAGGGCTTTGACTGTTCTCTCAGCTTTATCATAGAAACCTAGATGACTTTGGGGAGAACAAACTTTTGCCTTTGTGTAGAACTAGTTTTTTTTTTTTTTTTTTTTAAGAAATACTGACTCATTAGTGTGTGGAACAGAGTTAACCTCAAGTGTCCCTCCATCCTCTGCATCTCAGGAGACGTGAAGTCCAGTCCTCCCCCGTCTCTCCCCACCTGAATAGCTGCTGGCATTAGCATAGCAAAGGGAGCTGGCATATGTCTCATTTTCTCTAGGGCCCTTCAGTGGACGTCGCTTCCAGTGATGTGTCACTGTGAGGTTCATCAGCTCCATCACTTTTCTTCACTTCTATTGTTTCCACCAACCCTCTCTAACCCTTCTACAGTGTCTATATGCAATCTCTTCACTCCAGGCCTTCATCTCCCTCCAGCCCCCCCATCTTCTCCCTCCCATCTTCTCTTCTACATGCACAAAAATATTCAGCTTTGTGCTCTTGCTCTGAAGTTGGCTTTATTCCTACAAAGCTGTTCACACATCAAATGAAAATTGATATTGGCATGTAGCTGCGGTCTTGCATACTCTGCTGTTCTTGGCTGTTTGACAGGGTTAATGCTCTAACATGTCATTTATCATGTTAAATAGAAAAGATGCTGAGAAACTTCTGCCAGGTTTCATCTGTGCATACATTTGGAAGTCAACAAGACATTGATCAGTACGGACAAATATAGTAACAATGGTCTGGAGCATTAGAAAAAGCTGATTAGCCACTGTCAACCATGAATACATGCATTCTGTTGGAAATTAAACATTTTTGACTGATACATTGTCTAACTGTTATGTCTGTAATATATATACCTAAGTAAGGAAATATTTAAAGTTGAATCACAGAACATAATATAATGCATATGCAACTTCCATAACTAATTGTGAAAAATATTAAAAATGCAAGGTGCAATTTTTATTTTTGATTACTATTGTCCTTCAAAGTCAGTAATTCCAGTTGAGAAGCCTAATGTCAGCTTTCAGCCACCACCAGAGCCAGTTTTTGCAGATACAATAAAATCTCCCATAGGCATATATTAATTGATCTGTGTTTAATCAAAATTAGATTTTTCTACCGGTGAAAGACCTGTTTATTCATATCCACAGCCTCTCTTTCATTGTAGCTAATGCCATTTGCAGTAATACTTTTGGCTTTTTATCGTCAAACATATATTTGAGTTCTTGAGAAAGGAAACTGCGAAATCTGGTTCAGTTCAGATGGGAAGTCATGAGTCATAGCAGCAAGTCTGACGTTTCCGATTACGAAAAGATCTCGCCATCTTGTACAACTGTTAATAACTAGGTTTAAAAAACAGAGAACAATGCTTGACAATGTACTCAGCTGTCAGGTTTTTAGGGCAGTTTAATGGATTCAGTGATTAATTGAGCCGCTTTGTTTGGTGTTTCGTGCTAATTCGAGAGCATCATTTGAAATAAACTGTCACTACAGCTTGACGGACACTTCTAAATGAGAGTATCACTTTATTATCCTGGATGGACAGTTTTAAGTGTGGTAATTGAATGAATTCTAATTCACTGGTGTAACACTCACTGAACTATTTCACATCACAACTTTTTTTTTCCTCTGTGGACTGCAGAGTATAAATGCACTAAACTACAGTTAAGTTGACTTTGCTATATAGTAGTGGGTGTTGTCAGGAGGGCTGTTTTTACACTTTATTAGAATAGTTCTGGTGTCAGGGGAGAGGGAATGACATGCAGCAAAGTGCCCAGTCTGTGCAGTATATTCTCTAACAGGTGAACCTTGAGTGAAAGTGATTTTTATACGTGTTGTGTTTCCAACAATAGTCCTACAGATTGTAGCGTTACATTTTGATGTTCAAGGCTTTTAAGCTCCTGCACCTACACAATGAATCATGCCCCTGCAATCTAACTGTCCCTATTGGACAGCTGAAAGGTGCCCCTTCACCCTGCAAAACACCTACAGATATACAGACTTTTACTTGGTTTTATAGAACAAAAAAAAGATAGAAGTAGACCGGGAGCATCTTCAATAGAAAATGAAACAAAATGTAGGAAATGCATTTACTGAAAGCCATGGAACAAAATGAAAATGGATATCATGACTAACCTATTTTTTTCCCAGGTGTACGTAGTATGGGAAACCTCAAGACTTTCCCAATGGTTTTAGATTAAGGGTTCCCAAAGTGGGGTAATTGTACCTCCAGTGATACTGGGAAGAAGCCCTGAGGTACTTGCAATTTTTGGGGAGAAATGCATTAAATAAGTCAGAATGTGCTGAATAAGAAAATTAATAATGAGAATTAATCCTGAAAGGGTTAGTTACCCAAACCCTAATGAATGTGTTTCCACATCCATTTTTCTTGTCTTGTTAAAATGCAACATGTATGTTGCTGTTCCAATATATTGAGCTCTTTCAGCTTTGTGTATGTCTGTATGAATGAAGAGCTCAAGGCAGATGGAAGAGTAAATCTGCTCCTCTGTGTGTGTCATTCGCTATTTGTGGGGTGCAGATCAAATTTACAAAGGATTATTTGCCACAGACTGCAGTAAAATTCTCTGATAACATCTGACTTTTAGCCCAAAGTCAATTTGTCTCAGGCATCAGAGAAAGGCTCAGAGGGATGCAATTAAAAGTGTTATCAAGGCTGTCACACCATGTAACGATACAGGCTGAAATGAGATCCACTGGGCTGACTCCACTAGTAGAAAGGGGCAGTTCTGGGATTTTATTGGCCTCGGTTTGCTTCCTTGTTTACTGTAATACAGGACAGTGCATCACCGCTATTTCCTGCAACCTTGAATGTGACTTTACGGAAGCTTCTCGACAGCAAAGTAAAATTAGAAAGGTTATAATATAACTCATGTCACAACTGCCAGTCATTGCCTGGTATTAGCCTAATAACTGTAAACAGAAATCATTGTTATTATTAGTCTTTACTTTTAGATCAGTGCATGCATTGATCATCATCTGACCCTGAAAGATATTAAAATTGATTTTCTTCAACCTTGTGCTAATTCTTCAGGTTACAGATGTATGTAGAATTTTGCTGTGATTTGTCTTAAAGAAGTGATTCAATTAATTGTCCTTTAGGGCATCCATAACCTTTTTTCATTGTGTAAACCCCACTTGACTCTTACTACATCATAGGCACCGCCATAGTCATATCACAAGAGGCAATTTGTACAATACTGGCATTTTATAAAGCATTTCTGAGTAAAACGTGGAATGTTGTGACAAATAAATTTACCCTGACATGATTTAGGTAGCTGAATGTGTGCAATATGTAGTATTACAACAGTGAATACAAGGAGCAGTTCACCATAGCCTAATTTGTCCCAGCATTGTTTCATAATGAGATGGCAATAGTTTTGCACTTCACACAATACAAAGGCTCTCTAATATGTTGTGTGTCATTGCTTCCAGTTTACTACACACTTGTACATCTGATGCGGCAGGATTCTGATGATCAGAAGATTTTATTTTGCACAAACTCCTGCAAGTTGTAGTGAACTCACTTAACTGGTACTTTAAATAAATATCTGGATTTTTTTTTTTTTTTATAGTATATAACGTAATCTGCATAATTCCTCTAAAATGCATATGACAAATGGCAGTTGTCGTTAGCATGCCGATAACATTGTATCATAATTTCCCCCCCACAAGGGTCTTGCGTTTCTACGGTTTTCGGCACTATGGTTGCTATTTTCGAGTTCATTTCTGCTTCTTTGACTTTTGCTTTGACAGATAACGGTTAAGTTATTTTTGTTCTGGTTTTGCCTCACTCTCCTCATGTGCTTCATTTCATTTATGTGTAGAACGTGTGAATTATACTCTGTGATATTTTTGTTTTTATTTTTCCTTATACACTCCTTACACTAAGTGTTTTGCTGCTAAAATGAACTAAACTGCTGAACTGATTTTCATTGTTCCTGTGACAGTGACAATAAAGATCTGTTCTTATTTGACATTCCCAGTACGTGGTCCATCGGCTACACCTATGTATACACAGACTAAAACTAGCTCCATATCGGACAGTGTTAGCAGATTTAGGGTTTGGAATTTAGCTGGATGGAAAATACTCTTGATGCATCATAGGCACATCTGGAATGTCTATCTTCTTGGAGTTATCTTTTTGTGTTCCAACATCTGCATTCCATGGAGTAGCATCGTTAGAAGGCTGCTTACTGTGATTCTATAATTAAAAGGGCTTCTTACACCTTGCATAAAAAACAAATATAAATAAGACTTCTATTTTTAGGTTTGTATTGTGGCTCTCCAGCCAAATATGCATCCATCCATAGTGTCCATTCTTATTGATTATAGTGATTGTGAAATGTTACAGTAGCTATTGTGAAAATGTTTGTTCTGTGTAGGAATGGATTAATGCAGCAGCCTAACAAACTAAACAATATTTCAAGAAAAAGGGGAGATAATATGTTAAAGATATTAAACAGTGAGGGATAGAAGTTAGTGTTGGTCTTTAATGTGAAGTCTGAGATAGAATTGACTGAAAATATATACTTTTCTTAACTTTTTGTAAATATGGGTTAAGCTAGTTACTGTGTGTGTGTGTGTGTGTGTGTGTGTGTGTGTGTGTGTGTGTTAAGTTTCATAGCAATCAGTGGTGGTCCACATCGGTCAATATGAAATTCCCAGCAGGCTCTGGGATAATAAGAGTCATTTGTCATGCGGTTGTTCTTATATGAAGAACATTTCCCACCCTTTGTTTGTGTGTGCAGCATAGCATCGACTGTCCATCTGAAAGGTTCACATCACACACCACTCCGTCCGCTCAGATCAGCCAAAGGTTGTGACCTTCAAATTGGTATTTCACCGACTTTCATGCCGTCTCCTCCAAAATAATCACTCCGCTTTTCACACAACCACGCCACATCAGAAAGCAATCGAACCGCTATCACAACTTCTGCAGACTTTATTTCCTGGGCAGTGTCATTTAGAGGAGTAGCCGTAACATTATACGATGTGGTACGAGGACTGAATGCAATTGCTGTGTTCCTCTTAAACACTAAACAGCCACGCAACACTAACTATGACAGATATAATACTGTGTGTTTTATGAAGCTACTTACCTGTGTCCTCTCCTGCCCCTCGATGTCCGGTGTGATCCCCGAGGCTGTCAGCGGTGTGACAAGCTGTAAAGTAAAGTAATGAGTCTGTCTGCCTGCTGGTCAGTCTGTGGCCATATCTCTGCAGGCCTCACAGGAAAGATAAAGTCACAGCCATGACTGCACACATACACACCAATCAATGACTTATACTGTACCAATATCAAAGCCATAATTTCCCCTGAGCACAGATGCTCTATACATGCTTCATAGCGTTGGTAACAATAATATGCGTTAATAGCAAGAATGTAAACAATGAAATGATCTGACACGGTCTGCAAATTAGCTACAACTGCTGCAAGTCTAATATGCATAACACTGATTGCATACTGCCTATGTGTGTTGTCTCTGTCAAATAAAAATGTAAGTAAGTAAGTAAAATAAATCAGAATGCAAATGTTAGAGTGATTTACCAGGTAATAAAGTGCCTTGACTCTTACTTAATGTGATTGTATTTATAATTTTAACTTATTGGCTCCTAACTCATATTTTTTTTCATTTTCAGAGGAAGAAACTGGCCAGTGAAGTGGTATTCATTTTGATTATCTTATTACAATGGGAGCTGTCAGTGGGTGGGAAATGTTGAACAGCATGTGAAATGATAGATTTAGAGATTATTGTGTTAGAAACAGAAAAATAGCAATGCGATAGCATGAGTCTTCGTAAATATATATGCCACATTCAATTGACATGTTAACTGTATGCATTTCATAAGTTTTCCTTGTGTATGTCCGTGCCGTAATGAGCCCCCTGTCCAACCTGAATTGATGTGTCAAACACCATGGACTGAGGATGAGGGTTAGAGGTTAAGGTTACGTGAACTGGAGGTCTTGGTGGAAATTGACACATGATTGCTAGTTAATGGAAGCCAAATGGCATTAAATAAGGCGTAAAAGGACGAAAATGTGTAGGTATAGCACACCAAATGCCATAAGAACTGGCATGACATACAGTGCCATTTATTGATATCAGTCTGAAAATAGGCAAGAAAAGGAATCTGAGCAACTTTGACAAGGGAAAGATTGTGACAGGTCAAAGGATTTCCACACTTTGTTGTTCATTCCAGATATAGCGTGGTAAGTAGCTACCAAAAATGGCCTAAAGAACAACAACCAGATCCCAACCAATCAAGCATCTATGGGGAAATATAATATTACTCCCTGTCTTATATTGTGTAGGTTTTCCTTTTTCCACAAAAATAGCTATGACCCAAGGCCTAGACTCCACCAGAGGTATCTGGAACAAGATGTTAGCAGATCCCTGAAGTCCTGTACGTGTCCTTCCTTAATCCATTTTTGGTTGGTACTAACCACTGCAGCTCAGGAACACCCAACAAGACCTGCAGTTGTGGAGATGCTCTGACCCAGTCATCACCACTACAATATGACCTTTGTCAAAGTCTCTCAGTTCTTTACATTACTCATTTTGCTTCAAGGACTAAATGTTCACTTGAGTAATATATTCAACCCAGTGAAAGGTACCATTGGAATGAAATGATCATTATTCCCACTTCTGTGTCAGAATGTTGTGGCTCATCAGCGTATTCAGCATGACTACTAAAAGTGCAACTATTCTATGCAATTCAAGTATGACTTGTCATTTGGGCTGCACATTTCATATAACTGTTACCACAGTATCAATCAGAGCAATTATCCAATCAGAAAAGGCTTCAGTTTAAGGAGCATTTGGAAATTGGAAAATAAACACTATGTTGTAGCACAATGGGATAAAACATGCACAATTAAAGTTGTTTCTGTTATTATTTATGTATTTTTAATGCCTTTTTGGGTTTTATTTCAAAATATTATATGCATGCTCCATAATAGCCAAGGTAATCGCAATATTCCCCATTGCAGAGTTTTTTTTATCATGTAATCGCCCTACTTGCTGTTGGAGCTGCAGCCAGGAAACGAGAGCAGAGGAAGGGGTTCTGACATGGATCAGAGGCCCCTGACTCAATCTGGCATGTACATGGCATCTGCTGCAACTACTTTATGAGATCATGGTAGACTAACTCCCCAGTAAAACACAAGAACATAAAATAGCAGTCAGTCAGAAAGCGTTATACGATGTCTGTCACATCAGATGTGGAGGGACCAGGTCTGATGTAACACACACAATGGATTTATTTCACATTCATAATTAATCACTGTTCACTGTTCAAATATATTCAAATCAAACATCATTTACATATTTAATGGTTGCACCTGTATCATCTCTGCTGACTGATCCAAATCTTGCCACATGTTTTTTCATGAAATGTGAAGAGACATAATGTATAAAATATTACACTGACCTTAGTTCTGACAAATCCATGCTAAAATACTTTTAGGATATCTTATTCCTTTTGTAATTTTAAAGGAGTGATATTTTGCTTGTTTTAAAGGGAATTATTTATTTTAAAATATTTCCCTGTGGTCTACATAAACTGTAAATGCTCTGCTTGGGTCTGAATTCAACTAAATTCCACAGGTCCATCTTCAACCCTATTTCTGAATAATGACACGAAAAAGATGGTTTTGAGCAGTAGCTGTTTAAATGTACATGAGCCACTTCATGCTCCACCCCCTCCAGGTTGTTGACTGTACTTTCTTTCCCTTTGAGCCACTTGTGTTCATTAATACAACCAACAACTGAACGTTTTAGTTAATCAGCTCTAAGTTTGGACATATTTTCAGTATGGACTACAACCACTGCTGCTGACAAACCATTATGTCGTGCTTGGGGAAATGTGCACTGGTCTTGACCTTACATGTGCAAATGTTGTGACATAACTAGTTATAAAATGTAACGAATTAAGAAGGAATTAAAACAGGTTGTAGAAATCCACTCCTTTTTTTTTTTGGTTTGTTTTTTGCTGAAATTAATATAAAGACAGCTTTGCAGCACCCGGAGGGTTCAAATTCTAGCTTTATTGACTATTCGGGTCCAAATACACAAATGAACCAAAGACTAATAAAAGTGGGTTTAGATAAATATGACCCCATTAAGTTACACTGCTGGTTTCCAGTGGTGAGGAGAACTAACTAAGGCTGAGATGAGGATTGAAACCATCAGATGCTGACGAAGTAGTTAAAGCTGGAAGCATTGATTTCACCTTTGGAAACAGCTCTAAATGAAGCAAATGGAGTTTGATGATGAAATTGCAGCATTTCTTCTACACAGGTGAGTCTGATTATGAGGCTTATGAAGGTATAAAGTTGTGTGATGTTATCTTTGCTGAGTTGCGGTTTGTAGATCCATGGTTCAGTCTAAACTGTGACAGTTCTGACCATATTTGGATGACTCCAAATAGATCTTTAGTTCAGCTATTGGCAACACAAAGCCTTACAGAAAATTGAGGTGGTTTGTGGTTTTACTGTGGCTGTTTTCGGTCTAAAAACAGGGCTAAGCTAACAGAGCTATAATGTAAACTATCAGTTGAAGCAACATATGATTTCTTTCAAAAGACTGATTTCAAAATGAGCAACTATGAGTTTTAGTTTCCAAGAAGAAAACCTGATCATCATAATACAGGATGTGTGGAAACTGAGCTTTATACTTTATTGGGTGCAGCCATTGGGGGCCGAGATGCTTGGAGAATCTGTTTGACTGATGGCTCGCCGGTTCAATTTCCTGGACTGGCAGAGAGTTGTTGGCTGATTTGCCCTTGAACAAGGGATTTAACTCTCCCCATTTGCTCCCTGGGCGCCAGATATGGCGAGCCCGCTGCCCCCAGTATGTAGCATGTGATGCATGATTTAGTGATGGGTTAAAAGCAGGCGACAAGTTTCGGTGTGCACGTTAACGTGTGAACCTACTGACAAAATATTATTCTTCTATTATATGAGTGATACTTTCTGTGGATACACACCCTTAATTTGGTCTTTCCCTGCTTTTGATAGTTTGGAATATCAGTACTCCACATCCCTTTAAGTGTCAGATTTGCACAGGTTATTTTGAGACATTTGTTTAGTATGAAACATCTGGGAAAACACATAACTGTTCTAAAATAACTTGAGGCACTGAGCAGGGAATGGAGAGACAAAGGTTTCTGGGTTTATAGTCTTATTACTTCATGAGTTTTATGTCAAAGCTGATTTCAATAAATGAGCATTGTATTTTAAACTGACATTTGGACAGGTAGGACTGAATTGCTCTGTCTGTTTACATAAAGCAGAAAATGTGCATACAACGTTCAACTCCTGGTGGATAAAATAAGCTGTTATCTCTACAGAGACTCAGACTGTTTTGTCTAAGAAATCAGTTTTCTAAGAAAAAGAAAAGGCTGTTTGTATAATGATGTATTTGACATGCTATAATTGCTTATATTCTGTAATTGTTGGATATACAATGCTTTTAGTGCCATCATGCATCATATGACAGCCCTGAAAATTACCGCTCTGTCCCTGATGTCAAAATGTGCTGACATCAAGGCTATAAGACGGATTGTATAAGCCTGTAAATGCTGCATACTATTTATGCATTATGGTTCTCAATGATCAAGCAGTGTCTATCATGTACTGTGACATCCTTTAGCCATAGTGACTATATTAAACTTCCAACTACGATCACTTTTACACTTTTTGTTGAACATTTTGATTGACAAAGGCTGGGCTCCTGTCCGCTCTCCTTTGCTCTTCAAGTAGAACAAATTTCCGGTTTTAATTATGGCACTAAAATTCATATAGAATTATCCGGAGTGAAAAACAGCTGTTAATAGGCCTGTGATTTTCCTTGAGGGAATGGGGCGATGTCATTTTAATCACTGCAGCATTCTCACATCGCTGTTAGGATCACCAAGCAGCTCCGAATGGCTTTCTGTGGGATGGTCCATGCTGCAGTTTGCTTTTATTGTTCCATTGGGTGGGTGAGGGGAGGAACTGCTTTTGTCCTCATCACATGCAGGTATTTCAGGTACTCCCAAGACAGAAGCTTTGAAGAATAGTGGCTGAAGCTGGGATTTTTCAACCTATTTACCACAAATGGTTTACAAATCCTCCAACCTGAACGCATGTACAATAGCTTGTTAATCCTTAACCTCTTATGCCAACTACAGAGCATCCTTTATTACTGTGCCTAGTGGTAAGAGGATAAATGCCTTTAAACTGTCATGTGGAAATGTGTAATTTAACCGTTTTATAATGTTATGGCATTTGGAATAGGTGTAGGCACAAATTACTTTTAAGGTTAAAGTGACGATATTATTCAATTCAAATGACCTGGGAATAATGGCGGTAATGAAAAGAATACAAATATAATCAAGATTGCCAAGACTACAACATGATTATATGCTCGGTCTGCTCATACACAGATTAGTCTGACTATAGATCAACTGATATGGATTTTTAAAAATTTGGTCAGCTAATGGCCAATATCTACAGACAATTTTTGAGGCCAATATTTAAGTAACCTAAATCTGAAACACCCGGGTACTAAAGATTTTTATGCATCAGTATAAAGTAAATTATTAATACACATACACATAATACTCTTAACATTTATTGAACTGATCAAATATAACATTTTTACTAATCAAAAATCGGCTTTAAAAATAAAATAAAATGAATAAAAAAAGTAAAATAAGGCAGATGGCAGATACTGGGGGGAAAAAAAAAATTACATTGGCCTTATATATCAGTCTACCTCTACATCTCACCCAACTGGAAAAAGGCATCAGAGTCAAGATATATATATAAACCAGATGAGATAGGCTACAGACTTAAATTAAATAGGGACACACTTGCTGGTCTTGGCTAATATTGGTATTGATGTTGTCATGACCTGACTAAGACCAATAACAAAACAACCAAACCACAAATATGGTTAACTAAAATTTATCAGGAGTGTTAATAGAAAAATCCAACCAATAAAACAAGAACCAGAACTGAACCCATACCTGGCCAGATGACAAACAACTCGAAGCACAAAGGAATAAAGGGTCTGTCCAAAATGAGCACGGAAGAAACAGAAGTTGAAGGCCTCTCAGGCTTTATAGCCTGACCCCAGGTGATTGCAGAATGCATAGCACCTGTAGGCCCTAGAACTAGAGCAACTAGGAAAAAAAAAATATAAGACTGGCTGGGCCATGACAATGTACTGTAGAAGATGGAATTTCATCATTAGTGGCAGATATTGCTGGACAATATTGAAAATAGCCATCTGAATTTACATCAGTTAAAATTCACAAAACTGCAACACTGGTGTGACTTGGTGCTATATTGACTAAATAAGTCTAAACCCTAACTTGTTGGAGAAATTTTGATGTTAGAATTGGTGATGGCGACACGGTGGTGCAGTGGTTAGCACTCGTGCCTCACAGCAAGAAGGTCCTGGGTTTGATTCCCGGGCGGGACCT
>JAQQZY010000009.1:26538762-26549016 GCA_030068375.1 Ostorhinchus rueppellii | reverse complement strand
AGCAGCTGGGATAGGCTCCATGCGACCCCCGTGACCCTAGTGAGGATAAAGTGGGTATAGAAGATGAATGAATGAATTGGTGATTTTGTCTTGGTGGCAAAATCTTTGTTGACCAGAGTATTTTTGAATATTTACATGACTGAATTTGAGTTGATTTAAAGACAGTGTAATGATTAGCTGGCTTTAAAAGTGATTGATAAACTTTTTTTCTACAAATGTAATAGAAATTTCTGCCCAAAAATATGCACAGGGACATAAATTCCATAAATGATGACCACGACATTTTGGGTGTTGTGTTTACTGACAAACATCATTCTTTACGTCTTACAGTATTTAGTCACCCTCGGAATCTAATGATGGTGATGGTGATATGAACCAAAATAGTTCAATCACTTAGATGTAGACAGAATAAGATGTTCTCTCTGATGAACACTGTAATCTAATGTTCTGTTGACGTAAGCATCCACTTTATAGAGCTCTCTGATTCTCCTGTTGTCAATTAAATAGCAATTTACTGCTTCTTGTGAGCTTGACTGAACTGTTGTGGGCTGTTTATATGACGCAGGGATGCATTAAATTACTTCATCTGTTATTAAGAGAAATTCAAAACAAAATCAAATATTAGTTGTTTTTTTTTTTTTTTTTTTTTTTTTTTAAAGGGACATCCACAAAGGTCACCTCACTTCTTTAAATGCCACATCGGATGCCACAGTCATTTTGCTCCTCTTGATGTTCCCTGTGTTTGTTGACAGGTTTCTATATTAATTATACTGATTTCTAATCGTAATGCAGGCAGGATCAATGACAATGAAAGCTGTAGGTATGTTTATGAACACCAGACAGTTTTGGGATGTGACCCAAGTAGAAGTTCTTTGAAAATCAACACTAATCTCTAACTGTGATAATTTTTCCATGTGTTGATAAACACAAACTGTTAGAGTACCTGGAACATGCAGTTTCACAAAGCTGAGCTTGTTTGTTTGTTTCTTTCTTTTTTGTCCCCTTTATGCTCAGGAGAAGGGTGGGATTGGAAAACTGGTTCCAACTTAGAACCGGCTCCAGTTGATAATTTCCATCAGAATTGTACACGTCTAGTGTTTTCAATTCTTCTGGACAATTCTCTCATTTCCTACCATGACATTTTTTGGTTTTCCCTGTGTTGTGTTGCAGTACACTACATAATTACATCACCTGCTGATCTGCTTCAACCATGAGGAATAAATGATTTAAAACTTAGCTACATTTCACCTGAAGAGATGAGAATAATGCCATGTAAGGCTGCAAATACCAGCAACATGCTAAAGCTTTTGTCCACTTGCATTGGTCAACAAATGCTACTAGGCTATGTTTTGTTTCTAGGTATTCTTCAGTATTGTTCAGTGAGTACATGTCTGAATGTGTCCATCTTGTGCAGTTAACATTTTGGACAAAATAAAATGGCTGATTTTGGTGCAGAAGATTGTTGAACTATTTTTCTTCCCAATCAAAAAACACTCAGGAATCAGTAGGAGAATTGATAAGGAATTGGACTGGTAAGCAGAATCGACAATGGCATTGATATTGATAAAATGTTATCAATTCCCACCCCTACTCAGGAGGATACACTGACATATTGCCAATATTGGTGTTGGTTTCAGTGGATAAAATGTCAGTGTTGGCAGTTGTGGAGACATCTTGTCTTGTCATTGTTACAAAACACGTATGTTTTCCTATTGTTTATATACAACAAACTAGATCATTAAAAGTGTGAAGATCTATCCTGCCCAAATACATGAAGAAATGTACAGGTATTGGTAGAAAACGTAATATATATTAAGTTTTGTAAGAAAATTCCTCCCTTGGCATCTGTTTTATTGAAGTGTGAGGTCATGGTCAAGTTTATTAATATGGCACATTTGCTCAAAGTAAAGATATGCGTAAACTACACAACATAGTAAACTAGTCAGAATAAGAATCAGATATATGAAAACAGATGAGAACAGATACAAAAAATAAAGTTAAATAGGATTCACTCTACTAGGCATCTGGACAGATAGTTTGCCCAAACATTTAGCTGAAATACTTCAGCGTGTCTTGTGTAAAACTTGCCAAAAGTGTTCTTGGGAAGTTGGATATTTCTTTTTGACCTTGTGATCTGTTCAATAGAATATAAGTAATTTGACAGGACCAGCCATTCCATGAGACATAACACTCCAGCCCACTGTTTTCTCTGTCAATAACCCTCAGAGCTTGGACGTATGCTTCAGGTCATTGTCTGGAATGGAATGGTACCCATGCCTTATATATTGACCCATATCAATCCTGATCCAACAGACAGTTTTTTCTTTATTTTTCATCCATCGTTCCATTCAGTCAACTGGCAAAATGTCCAGGGTGTACCTCGCCTTTGCCCTTAAGTAGCCGGGATAGGCTTCAAGCGACCCCTGTGACCCTAGTGAGGATAAAGCAGGTTCAGAAGATGAATGAATGAATGAATGAATGAACAAATTCCACTCAGTCATGTTCTTTAGGGTCTTTATCCTACATTCATGTAGATGAGTTAGCATCTTCTCCAAACCTGAAGAATAAAATATGGCTTCATGTATTTCACCAGAAATCTGCTTTTATTGGTGGTGAGAGTAATTTTATATTTTTAACATGCAGTTAAGTATTAGTTTGGTCAAAATCTCTATACCTTTAAATTACCCATTTTGTTGTATATAAACACAGCAACATGCATGTGTCTCTCCAAAACTAAAACTGTTGTGTTTCCAAGTTAAGTTGATCTATTTTCATACATATGAGGAAAGTGTTTGTATCCAAGACACAAAAGGGAGGATAAATAAAACAAAGATGAGAGAAAAGCAATGGCACATAATCAGGTTTTTACAAGCAAGATACAGAAATTGGTGGACATGGGATCTTACTTTTATAGCTCCATAATGTAATTTGTGGTTTGGTGTTGTGGAACTATCTTACAAATCCCTCTCTCGTGTACTATTTCTTAAATCCTCATAAGTTTAGTTTTTTAATGTGTGCATGAGTTGCAGTAAATGCTGATCTGTCAGCTACAGGGCCCTGCAGAGGGATCAGGTGTTTAGACGGAGGTCAGCTCCTGGTCAATGATCCTCTACCTGATTACAGACCTTACTGTATATGAGAGCTTTTAATAGGTTTTTTATGTCTTCATTCAGGATTGGGCTGTGTTTCTCCAAAGACGGTTCATTATTACTCATCTAGTACACCAGAGGGACAGATGTTCTGCCATACTGTATCATAACCTTGTCTTTTCCGCCATCATAAACAGTTTGGGGAAAGTGGTTGTACTTTGGGTTTAATGCTGTATGACATGTCAATGTCAAAGCAAAGTCTGAGAACTCAAAGTATCTCCAGTGTTGGTTTATTGTGGTGGTAAACTGATGTGATGTAAGACTGTGCTCTGGCGTGGAGCTTTATGTATGAATGTTAAGAAAAGGAGACGGTGAATGTTTGTATGGCAGTAATTGTGACCATTAAAACTATTATTTGCCATTCAGTTATGATGGACAGCATTTAGCCTACTGACAAATGCATGTTAATTATCTATACAGTGGTGTGTGCATGCACATAAAAGCATCAGCATTTTTCTGTTAGTAGCTAATGCGTTTATAATGACAGTTTTCTGCAGATAATGACAATATGCTACAGGTTTGACAGAAAACGCTCTCTAAAAGCTTAAATTACTAATATGGTGTGTGTGTGTGTGTGTGTGTGTGTCCAGGCCATAGAGCTTTCAATAATCGCCAGCTGCCGGCCAAGCATCCAGACGGACACTTTATTAGATTCAGTGTTGATTCTAGCAAAATAGTTTTGATTAACAAGTGGTTATTTGTCAGTGTGTTTGCATTTTATGACCACCAGCCTCTATTTCACAACAAGATGAGCTGCTTTGGAAAATGCCACAAAACATGTGTGGCAGTAAAATAAAAATAAAGGACTTGGAAGTATGACTTTTTTTTTCCGTATATACAACACAGAGGTTTATGGTTCCGTAAATTCATTGATTCATTATTTTTAAATGTCACATTTTTTTTCCTTCTACTCCTCCTTCTCCTTCTTCACCTTCAACAACTGCAAAGCTATTTTAAAGGACTGATATTTTGCTTTTTTTTTTTTACATAGAATTATGCATTTAAAACAGTTCCCTGTGGTCTACATAAACTACAAATGCTCTGCTTGGGTCTGAATTCCTTTCTGATTCAACTCCACAGGTCCATCTTCACCCTACTTCTGACGAGTGACACCAGAAAGGCAGTTTTGAGCGCTGACCCTTTAAATGCAAATGAGCCACTTCATGCCCCACCCCCTCCAAGTTGTTGGCTGTGCTGCTCTGTCCCGTTCAATCAACACAACATTTTAGGTAATCGGCTCAAAGTTTGGACATATTTTCAGTATCGATTACAACCACTGCTTATAAATGATACGCAGAGAAATATTCATCAGAAATCTGAACCTTATATGTACAAATGTCGTGATGTTATTCGTTATAAAACATAACAAATTAAGAAGGAATTCAAATAGCTTGTTGAAATCCACTCACAATGAATATAAAGATAGTTTTGCAGCACCTGGAGGGTTCAAATTCAAACTTTTTGACCTATTAAAGTCCAAATACACAAATGAATGAACCAAAGACTAATAAAAGTGAGTTTAATAAAATATGACCCCTTTAAGACACATTGCAAAAGCGCTCAAAGTAACATGTTTCATGAGGAAACTGCGTACTTGGCCTGACTAGAAGGCGACTGGTATTTACATTAATGCTCTAATGTTATTGTGCTATAACTGGACATTTTGAACCACAGAATTGTTTTGTTTGTTGTTGTTTTTTTCCTGGCAGAAATAACACCACATAGACAAAATATGAATATTTTATTGCATAATATTTCCTTCCTGACATTTTTACCTTCAGCCAAACAAAAATGATTGTGTTCGTCTCTGTGTCCAACTGCATCCGCGACTAAAAAAGTCCAGGACCTTTCCACTTGGGACTTTTACGCAAGCTAGGTCTCTACCACAACCCGGTTCTCTTAGATTATCGCTATCTGGATCTGGATTATTGATTTTTATTTATTTATTTATTTATTTGTTTATTTATTTGTTTGTTTGTTTGTTTTTAAGGATTCATCTCCATTGAGAGATTTACAGTCATGGAAAAAATTAGTAGGCCACCCTTGTTTTCTTCAATTTCTTGTTGATTTTAATGGCTGGTACAACTAAAGGTACATTTTTTTTGGACAAATATAATGATAACAACAAAAATAGCTCATAATAGTTTCATTTCAGAGCTGATCCCATGGTTTTCTTGATTAAAAACTAAAATCACTGAATTTCTTACATCAATATCCATGGCATTACTGACAAAAACTGAAAAGAAAACACGAAATGCCTAAAAGTACTATCTGTTTTTGTCACGATACACACAGGAGTTAGTATTTCATTCCATAACCATTGTTTTAGATGAGTTTTGATGGTCTAATAATTTTTTCTGTGACTATGATTTTGTCAGAAGTGAAGGTGGATGTGCTGAAAAACCACTCAATCAGAAGAGAATCCTGTGTGGAGCCCATATTTTAATTTAATTTCTACCTATTTGACTGGCGCTTTGACCTCAGTAAAGAACAACTGAATGTGTGTGTTTGTTTTTTTAACACTCTTTCGTATCAGGCCTGTTGATACTCAGTAATGGTTGTACTGACTCTGAAGTCACATCCACTCATGACAAGTATCTTCAAAACAAGTGGAGGTGGAAACATGTCTCTCTGGCATGTGGCAATACACAACACACCTTTAAGTTAAATATAGAGAAAATGTAGGTATGTTATCATTGTTATCAGCTTGATCCTCAGTGTTTATTTACAGCCTACGCAGCGAGGAGCTCTACCACAGTGGCTTCTGTGAGACCCAGTTGTGCTGAGTGAATCCCCTTATTTAGATTTCATCACTGGTACATGAACACCTGTAATAGCTTGAGCAAGCAGGTGAGCGATCGGGTATCAGAATGATGTGTGACTGATAAAGTAGATGGCTGGATGTGTGGGTTAGAGGCTATAACTCAACACTCGTCCCCCGCTGCCCTTTTGGCTCCCCCAGAGGAGCAGGCAGGCTTGGAGATTGCCCTTTGGAAACTCTGTCTGAGGCAAATTGTCAGAAGGATCGCCCACCTTTTCTATCAATTTACAGACCTTTTGTGCGCAGGCCGCTCTGCTCTCATTACCGCGGCCTCAGGTTCACACGCAATCTTTTAGATTCAATTAGCTGCTGTGCTGGAAAATATCGAAGGGCATTTTGCTCGAGCAAAGCCTCAAGGAAACTAGAAAAGGTCATCCCTCTGACTTCGTCTCTGAGAGGTAGATGGAAGAAAAAATGTCACGTTCAATGGACTAAAATGGCATTTCATTCCCCGCACTACTCCACCACAGTGACCAAACTTCATTTCCCTTCCGAAAATACACTGCCTGGAGCAACCAACTCTTTCAATTTAATACTTTGAACAGGGGCTTTTAATATCTTGAGTATATTGTTCAAAGTTTAGCACTTCATTAATATTCACACTCCACCTCATAGTCATTCCTCACCGCAATGAAAAAGCCTGTCACGGCTCCGGCTAAAAACACAAAACAGGAGGTGCCACTCTTTAAAAATCTCTCTGCATTGCACTGTAGAACATGGAACACATTGGGCTGAGCCATGGAAACTGAAGCCATTATTTTTTTTCCTGAAGAAAATGTTCCCTTTTGACAAGGCATTTAACATAGAAATGCCATATTATGCATGCAAATGAGGCAGCCCTCTTGTTCTGTGTGCAGGGCCTTATTGACGATGACCTTGGTGGACGACAGGTGTTGCAGGGGGAATAATATGTCTCCTGTCACCTGCAGGTGACATAAAAATCCCAATTAAACTTTAAGATGTCCGGATTCATGTGAACTAAACAAAACGTGCGTGGCATTGGAGATAAGGCAGCTTAATTTTTCTGTGTAAGTCAGTGAAGGTAATCAAATTCACCAGGCTACAATAAGGAGCTGAAGGATGGAAGAACTGGAAAACAGTGGATGTCTGTCTATGAAAGTTCCAGTTACATAATGCCGTCTATCTCATTAGCTTAGAATAATAAGGTTAAGTGGCTTTGAGATTGAGCATATTCCAGCTGCCATCAGCACTGTTTCAAAACCTTAATACTGTGTCCTGCAAGTTTTCTTGTGACTAAGGAGTTTATTACACTGAAGGTGTAAAATAATGTATTTATGAATGTATGTACATTACATATATTAAAATAAAGGGTGGCTAGAAAGAGAGGCAGGTCTGCTTTCTATTAATCTTCTAAATGATAGTGTATAGAAGTGAACTTTCTTATATCTATTCAGCAGCATTTCCTATTGCTTTTCTATCTAGCCTACCACTTTTGTGGGGAGTATTTCCTTTCTCTTTCATTCAGGCTTTTTTTTTCCCTCAAAATTTACTGAGGTTATAATTGATTTTAAAAAATGCTCCTTGTGATGAAATTCTAAGAAAACTTTTAGAATTTTGGACTTTCTTAAGAATTTAGGCTACTTTATGGACTAGAACTTGGTGATCCTGGTTTCTGTGCTGCAAGGTCAAACACAAGAGTGCAAAGTGGGCTTACACTGGATTTTTATGTCTTTACTTTCTGAGCTGAAGAACAAACGCATTTTCCTTCAGGATCAATGAAGTTCATGTGAATTTGGAAACTAAAGCTATTCACAAAGTGACAGTTTCTAAGGAAAGCTGTTAAGAGGAGCGCTTTTAAAAGGTTTCTAAGGAGAAAATGGCAGAAGGACATAAGTAGTTGAATAAACGCTTTCTAAACACCGAACGACACTGGGGAACTGCAATATTGAGTATCAGCTTGAGCAATTATGAATTTACCAAAAAACACTGTTTAAAAGTCCAAATGTACAGTCGCAGAAAAATTATTGGACCTTCAAAAGTAATCAAAAACAACAGTTATACAATCAAGTACAAATGTATTGATGTAAGAAGAAGGAATTTTTGTTTTAATCAAGAAAACATGGAAAATGGATAGATGTCAGCTCTGAAATTAAACTTTTATGAGCTATTTTTGTTATTATCATTGTATTTGTCCAAAGAAATGTACCTTTAATCATACCAAACATTAAAATGAACAACAAATGGAAGAAAACAAGGGTGATCTAATCATTTTTTCCATGACTGTATGAGGATTTGATGAAAAAAAAACAAACTAATAAGATTTCATTCACACTATACTTGATGTTTGTAATATTCATTTGTGTTTTTTCAGTTTTGTATTTATTTTATGCTTGTATAAGTTGCCCGGTCTGAATTACTAAGATGTGCCTTTTTCTTCGTAGCTAAGTGAGTAAAGTCCAATCAGTCACAACATTGCCCACGATAATCGCCCCCACAATGAGGTTTTTTTCCCCAAATGGTAGTGCTCTTACTGTGAGTTAATGAAACTACATATTGCTGGGTTGATATTTGTGGCCGACTACCCTGCAATCACAGAAACTGATGAAACCACTGCCATTTTTCTTCCATTAACATCACATATATTGAGTTTTGGAATTACCAGCATGGTGAACAAATAAATATAAGCAAATAATACGATGGCTATCATTATGTGAATAGGTAGGCCTGTGATTTCAAGAAACAAGCATTCCCCTAGCACCACACTGTCTCCAACACACTAGTCTGAGCTTTAGTTGATGGGAATCTCACTCCACCTCCTACAAGAGACGTCCAGTTAATCAGTATTTCGAAGCAGTTACTGTCATGATAGCCACTTTTCGTTGCTAGTTATGTAGTAGCTGAAGGACAGTCGGTGGATACTGTGTCAGATTTATTAGCCACAGTGCAGACTCTGAGCCAAGCTGCACTGAGTATATGAGACATTTTTAGACAAACAGCTATTAATATTTACATAATATTTGCATAATACATTCTATACCTTAACAACAATCCCACAGCTCAGTGGATCTGAAGAAAGAAAATATACTGTCTGAATCGCCCACCAGATATGAACACATGGACCATTGTTTTCTGGCCTTGTCGGCTGCTTCGGAAAATAAAAACATTACTTATGCGTTGCAATAAACCTTTAATAACAGCCAGATGTGCTGTAGACAAATTATGGTAGTGATTTAGTTGTGTCGTTTGATGTAAAACTCTCAATTAAACTTTAAGATGTCTGCATTCATATGATCTAAACAAAACGTGTGTGGCATGGGAGATGAGGTGGATTAAAGTTTGTATGTAAGTTTCAGAGGATGGTCAATGTCACTGTTAAAGTAAAGAGGTGAAAGACAAAGAAACGCTGGGAATTAAAGTTAGAATATTTTTATAAGGTCAGGTCAGATATTTCTGTTGGATACTTACTGCAGTAATTAATATGTTTCAGCTGCGATAAATTCTTTAACCCTAACTGATGCAGTGAGTAGCTTCTTTTTTCTTCAACAACCACCAATTTGTAGAGAATGGAGGCTCAATGAAAAAAGGACATGTGGTCTGATGAGTCCAGATTGACCTTCTGATGGGTTAGGATGAGAAGAGACGCTAATTAAGTGATTACCCATCATGCCTAGAGCCTACAGTAGAGGCCTATGGGGGCAGTGTATGATCTGGGGTTGATTCAGTTGGTCAGGTCTAGGTTCAGCAACATTATATGGCCATAAAATTAGTTCAGTTGACTAACTGAATGTACTGAATGACCAGGTGTGAACAGTGGAGTTTTAAAATCTATTTATTTATTTGCTGATGACACAGACATGTTCCAAGGTGACAATAATATAAATGGATTACATTTCTATAGCTCTTTTCAGGGCACCCAAAGTGCTTTTTTTTTTTTTTTTTTTTTTTACATTAATGATTCATTCAATAATAATCTGATGTTGGTTAACTACATCTGTAGGCTGATGGAAGTGTGGCTGCCAATTCACGCCGAACAGCCCCTCACACCACCACCGAACATTCAGACACCAGTGTGAGTGACATTGGAGGCAAGGAGGGTGAAGTGTCTTCCCCAAGGACATAACAGTTATTATGCGACCTACTCTACTTTCTGAGCCATGGCCGCTGGTACTGGGACTGGAATGTGGTTCAGGGATCATGAAACGTAATTTCCGCCTCATAGAACAAACTAGGGCTGCTTGATTATGGAAAAAAATCATAATCACGATTATTTTGATCCATATTGAAATCACGATTATTTACACGATTACGTCTTGAATTTAGAAC
>JAQQZY010000009.1:26500568-26514865 GCA_030068375.1 Ostorhinchus rueppellii | reverse complement strand
TAGGTTAATCAGCTAATCTAAATTGCCCATAGGTGTGAATGTGAGAGTGATTGTTCGTCTCTATATGTCAGCCCTGCAATGAACTGGGGACTTGTCCAGGGTGTACCCCGCCTTCGCCCTTCAGTAGCTGGGATAGGCTCCATGTGACCCTCGTGAGGATAAAGCGGGAATAGAAAATGAATGAATGTCATAATATTAAAAGATTATATCATGCAACATATATTTTTATCTGGACCAATCAGAGGGTGCAATACCACATTTAGTTCCTTTTTCACTGTAAAAGTCCCTATCCTGAAACAGAAACTAAACATAACACTTAAAACCTTCTTCTATGAGCTAAAATACTGTAGTTCCTGCAGCTAGGGATGCACTAATACCACTTTTTTCCAGACCGAGTACAAGTACTTACATTTGATCTCTTGCCAAGACCGAGTACCGATATGCGTACTTAATAATACCATTACAGTTCTTAGTTACTTTTGAAAATGTGCGTTATTGTCATTGTCATTAGTCTGACTGGAACAAACTGCTACCACTGACATTTAATTCATTGGAATGATCGTTTCCCAATCTATCCATCAGAGGGCGCCGCTCTTAACCATACTGGCCAAATACCACGAAGAAGACTAAAGTTTTATAAGAATAAGAAGAAAGTCAGTAATAACAAACATGGTAATTGTCATACAGTAAACATGTCCATAGTTTTTCACTAATTCACAGTCGCTCTTTGAAAATATCTGCTACCTCCACAGTTCCCAGTGGTACTGCTTCTCTGTCTGGGTATGCACAAAGCCTTATACTGTATGTAAGATAATATGAAAATCGTTATATGGTTCTAGGTATGCATCCACAAACTTCCGGAAAACAGACAGAATCATGTGTAGAATGTACGCAGAGGACAGACAATAGGCTCCATCTGTATCAGTCTGTGTCTTTAACGCCACTTGCAGTCATCATTACTTTTGTCACCGTCGTCTATTTCAAAAAATCTCCACACTGCTGACATTCCTCCTTTGCCGCATACCTGCTATGCTGAATTGAACCTACCGCTGCTCCCAATTGGTATCGGTGTGTTTGTATCAGGTATCGGTGCATCCCTACCTGCAGCACAAACACGAACGACACGGGGATTTTCCCAAAAGTAAACCCATGAAAGGTTCCTACAGTACCAAAGTACATAATAGCAGGCAGATGGAATACTATTCATCAGTTGGGATGTTAGGAACTAGAAAAAAAAAATAATGAAACATAGTCCCGAACACTTTACCTATCCTGTGTTTTCGCTGATAATTGTGTTTTCTTCTTTGACCCCATGGGATCTGAGTGACAGTCATAATGAAGAGAAAAAAACAGAAGCTTTAGTTCTCGATTCCTTTGGAAAAAATATATATTCAATAATGTGGATGAGTCGGAAAGCTGGGATAGCCATCCATCAGCCTGGAAGAATGGATAAAACTGCAGTCGTGGTACCCTGATTGAAGCCTGTTCACACTTTTTCTATATTACCCTTTTCATTTGCTCTTAATAGTGAATCCTTTTGTCAGACTGATAAGGGAAAGCGCATTGCTGTTTGACCTCTGACCCCCATGGGAACAGCGAGTGTCAACCCTGAAGGGGGAAAAAAAAATCAAACCTGGTAAAAGGGAAATGATGAAGGAAACCCAGCAAGTGAATAACATCAGCCTATCAAAATGTCACTCGAGAAACAATGAAACCATGACTGCTTTCATCGCGCACATTGACAAATGCAGCCGGTCATGTGTGGACAAAAATGTGATAGAGCAGCGTTGGTATTACCAGGGGAAGTGTTCTCCAGTGGCTCGTTCACTAACAGTTGTTTTTCCAAAGACTCCCTCTCGGCGGAGTGTGGGAAACAAGATGAGGAGGATATGTCAGGCAACGGGGAATATCCATTTTCTCACCCAAATGTGATATGCTTTTGCCGAAATGAAATCAGTGTGATCGCTCTATTTCTCAACATAAATGAATGATTTGTTACCGAGTGGGAGCACAGAGGACTCTCGGCTTCAGTCTGTCACTGCACTGGGTTTTCTGCCTCTAACATGAGAAAATGAAACGCACTGCTTTGCTCAGGGGTTTTCTGGTTTTTATCACGAAAAATGAGTTTAATTTGTTTAGATCCTCACATCTACGACAATTTTTGATATGTTTTAACCCTTTATTGGGCACTCAAAGTTTCAATCTTAGTGTGTTATTGGACTACGTAACCAGGCTTTATTACTTTAGTGGAATTTTTCATTTTTTATTTTTATTGTGTAGAAAATCAGTGTCAGTGAAGGGCAAAAAAGTGGCAAAATTAATTGTATTGAAAAAAAATACGAGAAAACCACATGTAAGGTGAAAGGAACATGTATTTTACGACAATAAAACATCACTTTTAGAACTTTAGACCAACATAAGTGCTGATCAAGACACCTGTCCACATCACTGCCATCCAGTCTCCTCACTCTCGTCTATTGAAACTCTTGAAGTCGACCAACCCACTTCCCATAAAATATTGTTGTTCATTCTAGTCCACGTAAAAATAAAGGGCAGAAATTGCATTTATTACACAGCATTTTATGTCTATGATGATTATAGAAATGAACTACAGTGACATTTCCAAAAGAAAATATGCGTGATGAAAGCAATCTAAATATAGCAATGATCAGCTTGCACCAATTTTTTATATAACCACATGTTGCTAATAGGTGGCAAACTGAAACATTCACATGACTTTAAAAAAGATGACATCACACATAGTCTGCTTTAATATATATTCTTTAGAAGCACACAATAAATGGAGTATTTTTATTTTGGCACAACTTAACCTTAAATGCAAAAATTGATCCACTTTTATAGTCTCCTTTTGCATGTGTCAGAAGTGGGAGCTTCTGTTTCCATTCGCCAATATGTAGGTCCATCACAGAAAAAAGTGCTCAAAAAAAGGTTCTTAGGAATGTGTTGAATATTCCTCAACTGTTGCGGTGAGAATATATTGCTATCTCAATTGTTCCTGTGATGGAAACGGTATGCTGCGAATTTATGCCCGGCGGTGTTAAGGGGTTAAACTTCCATGTACATCCAAATAACACGCGTACTGACAAATTATTATAGGAGTTGAATCAGTCCAGAAACTGAGTTAACTCTGCCTGAGGGCTTACTAATAGCCAGTTTATGAATTATAATGAGTACACCCACAAGTTCAGTTGACATTGGAACTCATCTTAAACTAAGCACAAAATATCTGGATGTGGATGTACAGTTTCTTCCTCTGCTGCTTTAATATTGACAGTGCCTCTTTTAAGTCAACTAATTTATTTTAAAACTTTACACTTCTTTAATATCTAGATGAAAATACGAACATTTCACTTGACTCATCTTGTCAGTTAACAAGTTTACAAGAGTTTTGTTCTTTTCTTGATCATGCATGTATCCCACTGGCCTTTGCTGAATTTACCCAAACTGCTTAGTTCCTACAGTAAAACACAAGTTAGTATGCTGAATAATTTGCTTCACTTCAGCTACCATGGTTTAACATTCCTGTCTTTATGTAAATACTCTTAATTCTGAGCTGAGAGCTTGCCCACATTAGGTTTAATTTATACAGCACTAAACAGGCCAGAAATATAGTATTGATTTTCATCTGTGAAAACCTGAAGCAGAGTTGAGTTTGTTAAATGCACCCAACAGTGGGTTCTGGCCTGTTACTGGGTTTTAAAACCCTTCAAACATAACCAAGAGCACATTTCCATGACCATACAGTGTCACTGCCCATATTTACTTTTTGAAACTCTGCATTAAAGTGTTCATTTTTTTGTATTTCTTGTTCCTGAACCATACAACCATACTTACGAATAACAAAGCAAACAAGTGGAACAGCAACATGGAGTGACAATGCATCTCAGTCCCTGTAGCAATATGCAAATCATCTCGCACTGCTGTAACCTCCCCCTTCATCCCCCACATTGTCTGACTCGCCGTCTATCTCTTGATCTCTCTTTTCCCTACTGTCTTCGAGTTTCCGAAGAAGGAGGCTCATAGCTGACTCCATATCCAACACCATGTCGCACTCACTTCCAAGTACTTAATAGGATTTAAGGCCAGAGAGGTGACAGGCTGTTTGTACAAAGGTAAGCAGTTTGTGTGAAGCTGATGTACACATGGTCTGAGTACAGTGCATACAGTATCAACCCAAAGGCAGAAAGCCTTATGCAACGGCAAGTGAACAGAGATTCAGGATAATACTTTGTGTCACATGCAGTATTTAATTTTTATTCACCAAGAATGTAAACACACACAAGAAAGGCAGAAGTCCATCCTCCAGAGTCAAGGTCTGCTTGAAGTTTCTGCCAGTTAAAAGGACATTTTTCCTCACGACTGTCACCAGATTTTTGCTCCAGGAGGATTCAATGGAGGGTTAATAAAGCTCTGTAGATACTTCTGAAAACAAATTTGCAACCGGACATGCTCTGACCAAGTGATTTATCATCACAATTTCTGCCTTGTCAGAGTTCGTCAGATCCCGACTGTTGTCTATTTCACTGGTTACAACACATCAACTTTGAGATCTAATGCTGCGTTTCCACTACATGGTACCGACTCGACTCCTTTTTGTACTGACTCGACGCCTTTTTGCGTTTCCATTAGCACCTGGAATCTGGGACCCGGTACTAGATTTTGGTACCACCTCCGCCGAGGTTCCAAGTAATACTAAACTGTGACATATAAACACTGCAGACCATTGATTGGTCAGACAGTTTCCTCTGTGATCCGCTGTTTTGCAAAACACAGATGCGAAAGTAGACAGTAACTATAACGGTCCATTAATCCACATGATGACAGCCCAAAACTATACCATGAGGAGCTGAGGAGATTCAGTCTTTGGTGTCTGACATAAAAATTCAGACGAGACAACAAGCAATGAGCGAGTTTTCAGCAACTCCCTAAGCAGATGACACAGAAATAAACGCACCACATCGGAATACCAAGTCAAGCTGGTTCCACGTAGTGGAAAGACGGCATTAATGTTCACTTGCTGCTAGAGATGCACAGATACCTGACACTGAGCGTGAGTATATGTACTCGCACTCGTAAAAAATACTCTGATACAATTGCACTGATGCCACTTAAGGTAGTGTGACATTCACAGTTAAGTGTAGCAGGTTTGGAAGAGTAATGTCAGCAGTGTGAGATTTTTCAAAATAAGTGACTGACAAAAGTAACGCTGACTGGAAGTAACATTAAAGACACAGACGGATACAGATGGAGTGTTCTAGGAGCGTCCTCTGCGTTCGCAATTCTGTCCATTTTCCAGGTGCTGTCAGATGCCTACGCAGACGGAGAATACCAGCGGGAACCATGGAGGTAGAGGATCTGTTCAAAGAGCGACTGTGTGAGTTAGTGACAAACTACTGACATATTTATGACAACTACCCAGGGCTGGGCCGGTTTACATCCTACTTATAATACTATGGGGGTAAGGAGCGGTGTGGACCACCGACCACAGAAGTGAAAATTAAACTTAAAACTCATTTGTCTTTTCTCTACCTCCTGAAGCTTCCCTTTTAAACCTTACCAGTGGAAACGCTGCAACATTAGTATCCACATTAGTGTTCCCTCTGTCAGCTCCATGTTTATTACCGACTTTCTTCTTCTTCTTCATAAAACTGTACTTTTCTTTGTGGTATTTGTCCAGTATGGTTAATTAAGAGCGGTGCCCCCTGGTGGATTGATTGAGAAATGCTCATTCCAATGCATTAAATATCAGTAGCAGTCAGTAGAACTGTAATGGGATTATTTAGGTCCCATATTGGTACTCTGTATCGGCAAGTACTCAAATGGAAGTCTGGAAAAAAGTGGTATTGGTGCATCCCTATTTGCTGCCAAATATATCCCACCCATTGACAGGTCCCGTTATAATGAAATGATCAAAATGAATACCACTTTGCCAGTGGTCAGAATGTTACGGCTGCTGAGTGTATATTTTATGAAAGATAAGGAAACTATGAGTCAGATCATGCAGCATAATTATACCTCAAAATATAAAAAAAAAAATGTTGGCCTGATCATCTTGTATTTGTTTACACTGACGTATTCCCAAAGAGACAATATTCCTACAAAGTTCTTATTAAGATGAATATTCATTTAATGTTCCTGTTGACATGCAGGTGTTTATTCATTGCAGTTTTTTATTTATTTATTTATTTTTTAATCAGAGTTCTCCACTGTTTTTCATTCATACAAACACAGCCTCCAGCTTTCTTTCTCTTCAACCACCTTCTTGAAAAGGTCAAAGTTTTGGTGTTTATTCATATTCAAATGCATGTTGACGTCTGTGTTTTTCATAATGATTAATTGTAGCTATATACAGAGGCTGTTTGAATGAGTGAAACAGATTGAAATACATTAACAGATATTTGAGTCTCTTATGCAGTAGCTGTAAACATGTACGGTGCAGGCACTTAAAGACACTGCTGTTCTTGAAGACATTCAACAAAAAGGAGGGGAGATGTCATTTTAATATTTTTTGATGTGATGAAAAACTAAACTGCATCCGACACAAATTGTAGCTCGAAGTTGGATCTTGAGGGGATCTGTACAGTACCCAGTTGTTGTTTTTTAATTAAATTACTGAGCCTTAACAACATTTGCAGGCCTTTTTTATTGTCAAGATTTTTGGTTGTTGAGATGAGACATGAGTGTGATAGTCCTTCATTTCTTTCACGCTTCAGTACCCTTTGTCAATAATGAGAACACAACAGCTCCACATGGACTCTGTCAGAACGTTTTTTTTTTTTTAACCACCTTAGGCAATTTTCTTTCATTTAAACAAAAAAAACAGCTGTTCGTTTTTAAATCTCTTACAGTGTAAGAGCATCCAAAACACCCACAGCTTAATAGGAAACGTCCTAGAATATATGTATTTACCCTTATACTGGAACATACACGCTTCCACATATTCACAGCAGGTGAGAGCAGCATGATCAGCACAGAGCATCTTCACCCACTGAGCATTTGGTTGTTGAATGGGTGGGAAATAAGCAGGTTTCGAAGCACATTTGGTGGCATCACGCTGAGGAAAAAGATCTGACTTACTTTACATTTCCCTGCTTCTAAAGCCCACATCACACCTGACACTGTTGGTGCCACCAGAACTCACCACGCAGTCTGAAGTACACGGGAATCAAATCAGTAATGTGGTATGATGTAGACTCAGCCACTCGTGTATTTAAAGCCAAGGACAAATCCGTCAGGAGTTGATTAAATTGAGCAAACAAAACAAAATTCAGTGTGGTTAAAAAAACACATGCTGTGGCATTGAATTAAATGATATGTTTGTAGTATGTATTTATGGTGTTGCACTGGATTTACACAGTATGTTGATAAGAGGATCATCATTTGTTTTTGAGGGTAGTAGAATTGTAGCTTGTATTTCCCCAGTTGAACTCAGATTGGACGCTGTCTGAATATTACAGTCGTATTTGACCTTAAACCTACTCAGACACTCAAGCAGAGTAAAACAGAATAAATTTGAAATTCCATCTTATATTCAGTTAATATGTTCTCTGTGCCATGCAGGTTTGTTCCATACAGAACAATTAACAATTAACCTGCATTTCGCAGGTTAATTGTCCTATCAGTGCCCTTGACCAGGGTACTGATAAAGATCTGGAGTTAGTACCTGAGTGCCTTCACTGGCAGCTCAATCCTCTTAATGTGTTATGTGCTAAGGTTAATCACTAATGCTAGGTACTGGACGCTAATCCTAGGTAAACTGCAGAAAATGAATATCCCAATGGAGATAATAAAATGAGTTAACTTTTAACCGCTACTATTATAGTGCAGGTCATAAACCAGGTCCCTTCACTGTTGAATGTGGGGAACAAATTCAACAGTGTTGTGCAAGTTTAGGGTCATGTGTCATATTTATAAGGACGCTTTCATGCTCATTTGTGTTGTAGAGGCTCCTTCAACCACACCTCATTCTGTTCTATTTTAGTAGTCATTAATTACTGTACGAATAGTGTTAGTTGTTAGTATTTTAGTTAAGTTTAGTTAGTCTTGCTTGACTCATCAGTGGCCTGTGATGTATGCTGAACTGTACATGTATGCATCATTGATAAGTATGTATAAACACTAAGCAGTTAAATAGATTTTAACTACTTTAGATGAGTGTTTGTGAGCGGGGTAGTACAGTCCCCCAGGAGATGTTGGGACGACATTGGGGGGCGTTTGGAAGGAGAAAGCTGAGAGCGAGGCACTGAGGCACAAATGAGGGGTATTAGTCAGTGTTATTCCTCACAGTGGAGAAGTATCTATATCAGAATAAACTTTGTTTCCAGTGCTGCTTGTGCTGCCGCTTTCCTACTACCAGCATGTAATCTTGATTGCAAATGCATGTCTCCTGCACCCTGTCTGTTGCATTACCTACCCACTTACTGGGCTACTCCTCAACTCCCCCCCAGCAGTTAGCATGCTAGTCTGTGTCATCAGGGGGCGCATGGGTGCCATGTCCAATTAAAATCACTTATAGAAGAAGGCCTTTTCAAACCTAACATTAAACATTCATTTTGCATAAAATCTCTGAAATAAAATAAGCATCTTTAAATTATTATGACATAATCCTCATTGTTGTCAGCATTTCTTAAAGTTGAATTTATTTTGAGTTACCTGTACTTTAATTTCTGTGAATATGTTTAATTCCTGGTCACATAACTGCCTCTAAATCTTTTTTTTTTTTTTTTTTTTAAGATTCAGGCTGTACATTTTTTGCACTAGTTAGAATGATCAGTATTTCCTTGTCCTTATGTGATTAGATGCTATTCACTCGGCTGGGCCTTGAGTGAGATACACACTTTCAGAACCTTAGAAGGAACATGAAGCAGAGTATGTGTTATTAACCAGCTCCAAAGGTTCTACATAACATGCAATCCTGTTCAGCCTGTTACCCCTCCAGTTAGAGGCCTGTGTAGTCTGTGTTTTACACAGCAACTTTTGATCAATGGAGTATTCAGTTATGTAGGTAATGTTGGGACTCCTGGTAGCTGTTCATCTGAGAGTGTGTGGATGTGTTGCAGGTTTTCATCTTGGGAGACTGGAGTTTAAATCAAATGAGTTGTATAGAGTCTTTACTACTCAGTCTTTTCGATGTGTCAACACACATTATCAGCTGACTGAAACATTAAAAATTTGGCCCTGCCACAAAGTCATAACTGCTGTGTTCATATTCTCTTGGCATTGGCCCAGGGTGTGAGGATTTGTGCATCCTTACCTCAGTTTTCCATTCAGTATGCAGTATATGGAGTTTAGTGGATGTGAGCCAAGGCATTCAGGCTGTACATGCTTTGCACATGCATCAGCAAAGTTCACGCTGTTAATGTCAGTCAGTGCAACTCGGGACCATTCAGTAACTATGGCCTGGCAGAGTCAAACACATAGCACAGTTACCGAAGGAGACACAAGTACAGGTCGCATTACAATTTGATATTTACCATCTGTTTTTATCACAATGTCAGTGCAGAAATGGCAGAGGGACCATTTGAGGAAAATCCACAGTAGATCAAAGTGCTGTACAGAACAGTAGAAACACAATACAAATTATAATAAAAGCATAAAAAAATTAAAATCAAATAGATAAAACAGTCAAAATATATTTTTTTTAAAAATCAACATTGCATGAGTTACAAGTAAAGGTTTTAACGGAAACAACCAATGATTCAATGCCAATATGAAGATAAACACCACAGAAATGCTTCCCTCTCTTTGTATGAAGTAAATCAATGTGGACATAGTAAGGTTTTAAAGTACATTTTATTGACACTAACAATAATATTTTGAAAACTTTACTCCCCAAAATTTTGCTGTCAAAGCTTTCAAGTGTCCGACAAAGGGTAAGCCCAAGACCCTCTGTTATTCACATGCACGTTTTCCTGATAAGTTTGTTTTTCAGAAGTCATTATATGGTATAAAAAGATGTGTGGCTCGGCATAACTGATAGCTGTTGTGGCAAAACACTGTCAAACCCAGCAGCAGGGAGTCCTGACCCCCTGTCACTACAGTCTGGTTGCAAAATACATTTTGTAGCAGAAGCAAGTGATCTGTCGTGGATTTCCCTTTACTGACCAAGTATCATACAGCCCGCCTGGATAACAAACGATTCCCACAAAGCTAAAACTGAGCTAGCTGGTAAAGTTGGCATTTACTGTACAGCTTATCTTCTTAGCAGCTTTTCCAAAATGCATTACTAACGTTGGTTGAGATCGATCTGCCCCAGACTAACTAGGTCCTTCATCCAGCTCACTCTCCTCCTCTATCAACCTCTCAGAAAGTTTTCTCTCTCTGAGATTTTCTTGACATGTTTTTTGACAAGTGCAATGGTGGAAAAAAAAAAAAAAATTGGTCGAACTGGCTAGCGTCTCCGCACCCCCTCTCTGCTCTGGTCCGTGTCATTTCTTGCCTGTGATTGGACCGTCACTCCAAGTGGATGCCTGTGCCATACTGTAATAACCGTAACAACCTCATAAAGCCTGTCTTCTCTTCTTTCAGGAACCATTTGAATTTTCTCTTTAGCCCAAACCATAGATGAGTTACAGTAATAAGTAACTTATAAAATGGGAGCGTCAGTGCTCCGTGGTAAATAGAGGGTTAAAGAGTCTGCATGCTTTTCAAACACTGCATTTTACAACTATGGAGCACAATCTTTCATTCATCCATTTTCTGAACCTGCTTTATCCTCACTAGGGTCACGGGGGTTGGTTGGAGCCTATCCCAGCTACTTATGGGTGAAGGCGGGGCACACTCACAAACAGTCACTCTTACATTCACACCTAATGTATGGGCAATTTAGATGAACCCATTAACCAATCAGAGCATGTCTTAGGTAATGGGAGGAAGGCAGAGTATCCAGAGAGAACCTACGTAGACACAGGGAGAATATGCAAACTCCACACAGAAAGGTCCATCCCCATCAATTGGTGTTGGAATCCCCCTTCCCCCACCGGTCACAAATTAGTTTTCGGGGGCCAGCAGGTGGCAAATGGATCTATAATCCACCACATCCTCTACATACAGGTTCATTGTGTTACTTTTAGAATAATGTACCCCCCAGTCGAGGATGGGGGGTGGGGGGGGGGTAAGAGGAGGGTCATGATGCCATTAGTAGGCCTTTGTTTAAGAAGGGTTGAGAAACATTGATCTGGAAGACTACTGTGTGGGCGAACATTGATGTGTTTCTCAAAAGTAATTTTAATAAATTTGCAAAAAAAGTGAATTAGTCAGTGGGAAAGAAGCCTTGTGGAAGTAGTGGCTCTTGGCTGCTGTTCCAACGTAACACGCAGAAAAAGTGGCCATTGATCAAGCAACTGAGAGATTTACGATTTGAGAGCGCCTTCTCTGACAGATGATCTGAGAGATTGGATTTTAGGGGCAGCTCTGTCCCAGCTTGATATGCTTTAATAAAATGGGTACTAAAGAGTTGTCTTCAAAGATTTATCTCAGGCTAAAGAGCTGATAAACTCCCTTTTTTTCCCTGCAAATAAAAGCTGCTACTGCTCTTTACATGTTAATTAGCCTTGATATTGACTTTTCAGTTCTGTGACTGCACGAGGCATAAATGTGTCCTTTCTGTGTACAGAGTGGATATAAAAACACACTGTTATGAGCGGCTTTATTGTTGCTTTGGGATTCTTCCGGTTTAGCCCCTGCAAGTGTTTGCGCTGTGACACTAGAACACAGGAGGTTAAGGAGAATTCCTCCCTACCTCCTCCTCTCAATTGGAACCAATCTTCCAACTTCAATGAGCCTTGTGTCCATCTCTTTGCCCACAATCCTCTAAATCTCTGCAGTGTCACGGCTGCTTGGAAACAGCCAGCTGGAGAGGCCAAGGCTTTTGGCGAGGATTCAGACCAGGGAAGCCTGGGTTAGAAAGAAACTCTTTACAACCATACAACACGGTCATCTGCACTAGAATCTCAATCCCAGTAGCTGTAGCATGTGTGGGTGTATACATGTACTGTATGTGTTTAACTGCTGCGTGGGATCTTCTGTGAGTGCACGTATGCAATTTGAGCTACACGAGGACTCTCATATTGCTGTGTATTTCAGTGGCAGCGGCTCATGCAGCTGCAGAAGCACATGACTGCCACCAGTTGGCAGTGAATTGCTACTGCATATTTGAAGCTCCGTCTGCAGACACATCACATAAAGCTTTGTCCTCAGCTCCGAATCCTCCAAAGGGACTCTTGATATTCACGTGACTTGGATGTTCCATTTATTACCCTGCAGGATTTCACCATGACAGGTTTTATTAACGTAGGCCGTTATGATTTTAAGCTTATTTTAGGTATTTTATAGACAATTTTGTAAGCAGAAACTCTTTTTTTTTTCGTACTCTAATTGGTGATATGGGATTAATTATTGTATATGGAATTAATGCATCTGTAGTAGGGACCAACTAATATATTTTTCATCAGTTATTAGTCATGCATGAGAGCGATAACCAAAAACTAAAATATTGAGTTCAACTTTTAGAATAACTTCAATTCAAAACTATATTGGAATCCTTTTAAGCTGAGTGGAAAATAGAATTAAGAAAGCACCATATTTCAGCGATATATATTGTGGGTTTTCAAATTGAACTAGAAGGCTTAAAAATAAGTACGTAATAAATAAATGTTCTTTTCTCATTTCACTGTTATTAGACAACAGACAGAGACCAGCCGAGAGTGCATTCTCAAATTCATTTACGTTATTGGCTTTGGGATGAAAACAAAAAGATTAATCATAAAAATGTGAGTATTGGCTCTGATAATTGTCATGGCTGCTGATCGATCTATCCTTTGTAAATAGATTAATCATATTTTGAGCTGTTGTTTGTGGGAACAGAAACATAGAACCACAACTACAAGCAGGAGGAGCAGGGGGTGACCCGAGGGAAGAGTTCAACGTCCTGATAGCTATGGGGGAGACGATGTTAGTGAGGCGTTAAGTTTTTGTGGACAGTGACCTGTAGAGCCTCCCCGGAGGAAGGAGCTGGAAATGGTGTTGAATAGAAAGTAAGGGATCTAAGATGATTTTCTTTGTCTGCTTTACAGTCCGATGAATATATAGAGATTCAGCCAGAGGGGAGTGGGTTTGCTATGATTTTGGAAGCCTTACAGATAAGCTGTTTTTATTTGTCTGGGTCTGACGAGAACAGTATAGAGTAGATGATGCAATGATGGATGACTGTAACAATTATTACATCAATGCCTTTTCATAATTACAGTATTTAATGTAACTATTTTGCATAATCAAGACCATATTGTTCCCTCACCTGTGTGACTATATCTCCCATCACTGTTTTCCGTTATTTGATATTTTAGTAATAGATTTGTATATTATATACATAAAGTTATATAGATATAATATATTATTTGCAGTATAGTTGCACATTATATAGTGCAATTTTGTACTCGCAGCCTAAAATACGTGTGATTTAAATCCATGTATCATTTGTTCTTTTCATATTCCATTGAGAATCCAAATTTGGAAAATGAAAAAATGACTCATTTCATTAGTCATGAACAAATCAAAAAAGGAGTTGTTTTTAATTCTTTCGACTGTAGACACAAATTAAAAATTGGAAATAAGCAAATGGACCAAATGTCGGATTTCACGTTGACATTGATTTTGATGTACAGTTGTGCTCATAAGTTTACACACCCTGACTGAATGTGCATGGGATGGACTTGGATGTTCCAACATGACAATGACCCAAAACACAAGGCCAAGTCGACTTGCAGAAAAAAGTGAAGGTGAACGAGCGTCCATCTCAGCCTCCTGACTGCAATGTCATTGAGCCACTTTGTTGGGTCTCAAACATGCAGTTCATGCAACAAAACTCAAAATCTTAAAGGAACTGAAGATGTTTTGACAAAAAAAGAATGTGCAGCTTTACCATCTGAGAAAATAAAGCGCCTCATCCACAACGAGCACAAAAGACTAGAAGCTGTCATAGATGTTAAAGGAGCCAAAACAGAGGATGAAGAACTTGGGGATGGAAACTTTAGATCAGGGTTGTCAGTATGATTTAAAAACAGCAAACACATTTGTTTAACTAGAAAAGCACTCGGAGAGCGCAGACCTCCACCAAGGTAGTGTTTGATCTTCACCAAAATCTAATCGATTGGTCCTTGTATCATTCACAAGCTATTCTGAAAATTTCATCAAAATCCGTCTATAACTTTTTGAGTTATTTTGTACACAGACAGACAGACAGACAGACAGATAAACGCCGGCAAAAACATAACCTCCTT
>JAQQZY010000009.1:26447529-26464744 GCA_030068375.1 Ostorhinchus rueppellii | reverse complement strand
TTAAAAAAACACCTAAAATTGTCATTGGATGTTAAGAATAAAGAGATTTGATTGTAATGATTAATTGTACTCTACAATTAAGGTCATAACTGATACCAATGGTCCAGCAGACCCTTCGGACGTTTGGACTATTGGTGTCAGTTGTCCTCCACCCGTAAACAATTTTTCAAGAATGTTCTTCTCCAAAACCGTCTGTCAGAATGACTTTATATTGTTGTGGATCATCTTTAGGCTAAGGTCTACCAAGTTTGTACAAAGAATTTGGAAATGTTGATTGTTTAAAAAAAAAATTTATACATTTTTGAAAGTGTAACAAATTTGTGCTTTGTATACAAAGTGCTATAACTTGAAAACAGTTGAAGATATTGATATAATTACTATTGGCAATAGATAGGAAGTCACATGTGGCGTTTCATTTGGTGCTATGACTTTTGACCTTGAGTGACCTTTAGGGTCAAACAAATGTCAGTTAATGTCTGTAAATATGCCATTGGAATACATGACCCTTGGTCTTGTTTTATAAGTCATTACTAACCATTTCATCTTTAGTAGCATTCAGTGGTGAAACTGCAGATTGCAGTGAAAAAAAAAAAAAAAATCAGTGAATAGCCTTCACACCCTCCCCTGTGGTGGAAGCAAAAAAGGAAAAGGCTGTTGTTGGAGCCAGAGTTTAGTTTGTCAACTCTGGGATGTTTACTGAAGGTAATATTAACTCTTTCACTGCCATTGATGTGTTTTGGCGTCATTCCAAAGCCGAACATTGTCTGCCAATGGCATGTTTTGGTATAAATCGGCTTTTATTGGGGGGTTGCTAGGAAACGACCTGGTGCAACTTTGAGGAAGTTTTTAGTGTTCAGGCATTTTGGGCGAAACCACCCTGTGTTCTAAGGTCAATAACTTCAGAACCGAAAAAGCTGGAAACAAAATGTTTTTCCACATGAAAGAAGAGACTTTACCCTTTATTTCAATGGGTGCCATGTTTATGTAGTCCAAGAACTAGATATTCTGTGAGTCTTGAAAAATCTGTCAAAATGCTCTAAAACGCCTGGCAGTATGGGGGTTTCTGTTCTGAAAACGCCTGGCAGTGAATGAGTTAACTGTGATCCACACAAGACTCATGTTCATGCACTTTAATGTATGTTCTAGATGCCACTTGAAGTAGTAGAATAAGAAAATGTAGTCCATTTGAGGTGATATTGAAACATAGTAGTGGAAAATGTAGACTCTCTCCATATGTAGATGTAATTGGCTCATTCTAAAGTAATGAAAACACAATTATTATTATTTTCAAGTGGTTAAACGCTTATGAAAACCTAATCATGAACACTAAATCTCTAGTTTGATCTCTCTAAATCGTACAAGCAGAACATTTATCTGCAAACACACATTCTGTTATGAACTACATATTCGCAGTCAAGAGCAGCTGAAAAAGGTGCAATTCCTATCTGCAGTAACAGAAATAATAACCAAGTTCTTAAAATTCAGAGTGCTGATCTTTCTTTACTTGTTTTTCCACTACATGGAAACAATTTGGGTTTGTCTACTTTTGTATTCAGCCAGTTGCTGAGACAGATGAGTCTGATTATATTTTCTGGGTCGAAACTATCGGAACATAATGTCAGTGTTTATATAAAAGTGCTTTAGATATCTGGTACACATGCATTCTAAAAATGGCAGCAATATTACTCATGTTTAGTTTTATTATAAATATTTTAGACTGGTTGAATGCTCCGGTGTGTAATGCAAGAAAAGTATCCAGAACTGGTACGGTCAGCTGCAGACGATAAACTGAATACAGCTGCTTTAATCTGTATGTTTTAGCAAAGATCTTTTTATCCTGTTCTGTGGACTAGTGTAGAAGGTAAAATGCAACAGCAGGATGATCTTTCTTTGTATAGTCTTCAGTGCTAACCTGGAGTGCATTTTGTTTTTGGAGAAGACCCAGCTGCAGAACTTTAAGACAGCTGTACTTCAACTCAGACTCATGAAGATGCAGAGAGAAACATTTAGGTATGAACTGTAAAAGAACTGGAGAAGGTTTTGTACACAGATCATTTATAAAGGCTGACTGTTTTTTTTGTTTTTGTTTTTTGTTTTTGAACAATGTTTTCCAGGTTTATCTATTTATCTTTTTGAAGTTGTAGCAGCTGAAGTCGATTCTGCATCTGTTGAGTGTTTGGTGACTGCAGACGAGCTGCAGGGAGAGTTTTCTGAGGTCAAACTCAGGGAAGATAGAGGGCATCGAGTAAGCTGTCGGAGCCGAGAACTACATTTTGAGAAGACGGGATTGTTTGCCGCGGTTTATCACCAAATTATTTCATATTTTTGGGTGTACTACAGGGTCAAAAGTGTGTTGGTACCAATTGAGTTTTCTACTGAGGTGACGGTGCAAAGTTGGAGTCCATGTCTCACTGGGTGAAAAACCAAAAGCTGGACCTGAGTACTAACCCTGGACCCTTTCTATACTCTGACACACTACAGTCTGTTTTAATGAGGTCTTCCTCTGTGTGTGGGGATCTGGGACAGTGGGGGCCTTGAAACCATCCCCAAAAAATATGATGGATTCAAATGGCCAGAGGAAGTCTGGAGTCAACAGAATTTTTTTAATACCCTTGCTTCATTTCTGACTTCATTCTTTCCTGTTTTGTAAATAAGGTTAGGGTTAACTTTATTGTCCTTGTAGGGAAGGTCGGTCGCTCACATACAATATCTAGCATTAAATTAGCAACAAGACCGGGGTCAGGGGTACCAACAGGAGAATTACCTTTTATGTACCTGTGTTTAGTGGTGGGGGAAACCAGAGGAAACCCACCCACTACTGCACTAAACTAGCAAACTCAGCACAGAAAAGCTACAGCCAGACTGAGAATCAGACCCAGAACCTTCTTGCTTCTTGCACGGTGCCACCTGAATGTCTCCAAATGTAAAATTCTACAATTCTACAATTCCATTTAGCCGATGTTTTTGTCCAAAGCGACGTACAATACAAGCAAGAATTTAGACTTAAAGGGAAAACCCTTAGCAAGCACAAAAAGTGCTTCAGGTGTGATTGGTGGAGGATTGCCATCTAGTGGCAGAAGAAGTGCCAAGCCCCCCTCCCACCCAACCCCCTATTTTTTTTATTTTTTTTTGGACATTCAACATACAACACAACTGAAAAATAATTTAATGCTGGGTCTTGGACCATCTGACTTATTCTACCCCAAAGGACAAAGAGGAGAAGAATCGGGTTTAAGTGCAGAGGTGTTCACTAAACAATCGAGTCTTCACTTGTCTCTTAAAAGTGGAAAGGGTGTCAGCAGAACGCACAGAGTTCGGTAGTTGGTTCCACCATTTGGGAACAACAGAAGAGAAGAGTCTGGCGAGAAATTTAGAGCCGTGCTGGGCTGGAAGCATCAGGCGTTTTTCACATGCAGAGCGTAGTGGGCGAGAGGGAGAGTTGACCTGGATCAGGGATTCCAGGTAGGCTAGAGCAGTTTTTGTGATTGTTTTGAAGGCCAAGAGAAGTGCTTTGAATTTGATTCTGGCTGCCACTGGAAGCCAGTGAAGAGAAACTAGCAGCGGGGTGACGTGCTCTTTTGGGCTGGTTGAAGACCAGACGTGCTGCTGCATTCTGGATCATGTGGATCATGCATAAATGATTTATCACTGTAATGTTTTAGACCAGGGGTTCACAGACTGTTAAACTAGCGGCCCCCCAAAACAATGGTGCCAGAGACTGGTGACCCTCACTATCTCTGAAGTGACTGAAACATTAAAAAATATGTGTGCACAGTATTCATGTAATGATACTGTGGCGTATTTGCAGCATTGCATTGTGGGTACTGCATTTTTTACTCATTGTGTTCTGTTTTATGCGCAGGGGTTTAAGGGGGGTTTGTGGTCATGTTTACTTTGGTTAAGTGTGTGTTTTACAGCATTTATTGATCTTTTAATGTTTGTTTGTTTTTTATGAATGGAGCACCATTAGTCAAATAATGCCTTACCTGTTTGTCATTGTCAAGTTGTCGTTCTTGTGTTCTTGTTCTAATCTTTGCATATAATAAGTAAAAGCATTTCCTATGTTCTGAAACACTTACAGAATGAACTTCATACCTTCAATCTACAAGTACTACAACACTGTTCTTAACCTTTCACAACCATCTCAGAGGTCACATCAAGAGGATTCTGAAAATCATCTTTCCATCCCACGCTGGCGTTCCACTTTGGAACTTTTTTAGACAGTACAGTCATATAAGGATTAGAAACAAACACGCACGTCCTTCAGTCTGTCCATTAAAAACACAACTGCTGGAGGTACTTCCCGAAACAGTGACATACACATCTAAAAGGGCATCCCAGAATACTTTACACAGGTGTCTCTTAAAGTGACAAAACCTTTTTCTGTGTTGCCTACTACAAATACATTACATTACAAATTGATTTTGTGAAAGAGCAAGAAGTTGAGTATTAGAAACATACAGAGAAACGGCTTTGGAAAGAAAGTCCTAACGTTTTCATTGACTGTATGTGAGGCAGGACACGCTGGATAGCACTTGTGTCTCACAGCAAGAAGGTCCTGGGTTCGATTGCAACACCAGTCGATGGTGGGACCTGTGGAGTGGAGTGTGTGGAGTTTGCATGTTCTCCCAATGTCTATGTAGGTTCTCTCTCAACATCCAAAGACATGCACTGATAGGTTAATGGGTTAATCTAAATTGTCCATAGGTGTGAATGTGAAGGAGATTGTTCGTCTCTATATGTTCAGCTCTGCAGTGAACTGGTGACTTGTCCAGGGTGTACCCCACCTTCGCCCTTAAGTAGCTGGGATAGACTGGATGTCCATGTGAACCCCGTGACCCCAGTGAGGATAAAACTGGTTCAGAAGATGGATAGTATGTGAGGCACGTATTCTGAAATTACCCAAAAGCTACTTTATGAAAAGTCATGGTCATGGGCTTATTTGATAAGTATATAATCAGCTCATTGAATATCACTGCATTGTGTTTTTTACCAGAATGAATGCATTGAATCAGCTTAATCACAGCTTAATTGCTCTATATCGTGATTTGGGTGTGAATCGTATCACATGTGCAGATGGCACACATGTATCTTTAATCCATCAGATCAGAGATGCTGTATTGAGATGCATATTGTATCGGCCTTATAACGAAGATTCCTAACCCGAGTTTTCATTCCAACACAGGACATGTTTTAAGACACTATACATATTACTTTTCAATGTGACTTGTAATTATACTCCTTAATATGAATAAGTAGAAAATACAAAGTGATTTGGATCACGCCATTGCAAAGGAGAAAATGAAACAGTGATTGAAAAAACTTAAATTAAAGTATAAGCACTTCTATATATATTTTTAATGCTGATTGTGTAGTTTACGTTGAGCGAAATGAAATTGTTTAGTTGTTTTTAATTACAGCTCAGAACCTAATTTTCCAAAATGTTCCGTATTTCATTTACAGTGTTAAGTCTGTAGCTGTAATGTTGTTTATTTATTTTATGTCCTATATTTTCGTATAAACCTCTGTGTCCTACTTATTTATTTAATGACAGAGGAAACCAGTCTGTAATTTTCAGTCTTTTGTTGACGTGTATAAATTTTAAGAATGCCAAAGGCAAAACCCCATTCCAGCCATGTTATATTAATTCATTAGCATACTTTTCTATAGAGAATGGACAAAATACATAATGGTGCATTGTGGGTATGCAGGATACACATTTGTCTCTATAATTACCAATAGACCTATACAGTGATAATAACCAGCAATCACCATAGGAAAACACAGATGGAATGTGTTATTATAAAGACCAGGGGTCCTTCAACAGAAAAGTAATAGAGCTGTATTTGGGACAAAATGCAGGACTTTAATGGGATTGATCTGAATATGATAAATATTCAGGTGATCATAACATTTTCATATGTACTTGAACACTGAGTGCCACTTCACCAGTTTTATTTGCACTGCATTGCACTAAAAAATACACTATGTGTGACATTCAGAGTTGACACTAAGTTATTAGTCATTGAATGTGGTAATGCAGCATGTGCATTTAATGTTCGGTTCAATATTCCAGATTATATGCAGGACTGTTCCCTGTTTGGGCTCTTGTCTGTTTTTCATGCAGTTAAATATCATTGTTACTTAAGTTTCTGTGGACCTGAAGTTCAATGAGGGTGCCCAGTAAGAAAGATTTCATGCAATTCTTACATTGATTTTCCTGGTAAAAACAGATGGGATTAACCCTTTCATGCATGAATTATAAGAACCTTAATCAAGATTTTTTTCCTGAGTGTTTTTATTCCTCTTTAGACAAAAAAAAAAGTGCGATTGACACTTTTTAATGAACCTATTTTACGTGGAGTTGCAAAAATGTCCACTCAGCTGGACACCATGCATTTAATTTTTGAAGCAAAGAAATGTGTATTTACTGATATACTTTGTGAAATCTATGAAATAAAAACAATTTTTAATGCTGCTAACCTGATGTTTTCTAACATTTTAACATTAATACTAGTTACTACTCACTTAATGGATATAATGTTAAAAAAAAAAAGCTTTTTGTTTAAAAACAAACTTGTTAATTACAGTCTAATAACAATAACAAATAATCGACTTGCACTCAAACATGTTAATGCAAATCAGCTTCATCTCGAACAGCAAAGTTACAGTAATGGTATGAATGAATGCCAGTGTATGGGATGATGCATAAGTGTCCACTGTGTTGGCTGATATGGAACTAAAATGACAAAATCCATGAATTTTCAGAGAACAGCTGTAGAAAAGCTGTCCACTGTAGTGACCACTATACATGAAAGGGTTCATTTTATTATCGGTTTAGCTAAAGTCAGGTTAGCTGCATAACAACAGAACAATGCCCTGTATATGTAGCTAATGTCAACAGCATCAAAGTGAAATGTTTTAATTATAACCTACTTAAGTGAAAGTCATGTCAAGAAAAGAGGCGAAAGAAGATTTGTTTTTGTTTTTTGTTTTATTTGCTTGTTTCAAAGTATTTATTTGTGCTGTATCTGTTAATTCACCAGCCTGAGTTGCTTCCAAGATGGAAAACTGAAAAATCACACCCATATTGTCACATTTTCCACAGAGTTTGGGAGAACAGTTGACAACACAGTCGACATTCATAATTCACATTCCACCAAATTTTCAAGTCAGTAAATACACTTCATATCCACAACACCACGTCATCTATTTGTACCCCCTGATTACAACCACAGCTTCTTTATTTATTTCCCACAATGCCTTTCAGGATGATGTCACAGTCCCATTTTCTATGTACAGTTAAACTGATTTTCTGTAATTATGTCTGTTTTTATTGATCAGTCTATCCAAAACACGATATATTTTAAGTCCAATAATAATAATAATAATAATAATGATAATAATAATACCCCACTTTAGTTTACCATTTGGAACTTTATCTAATTTTATAAGATTGCAAAGTAATCTACATATTGTGGGACCCCTAATCCAGTATAATTACAGTTCAGATGTGTTGAGTGGCTGCTGCAGACAAAAGTGATTTCTGCAGATGATTTAATATGCACACAATTCAAAGCAATTAGACAAAAAGTTCAAAAGGCAAAAGAAGCTGACTCATTGAGGGGGGGGGGGAATCTAAATTCTAGACAGAAATTATGCACTAAATCTAGTTTTAACAAATATTTATTCCAATTTAATCAGCTACAAAATCCAAACAGCTATCAACAATTAACATGATACTGAGAATCAGTTTTGGAAACATTATGTAAAATAGATAACAGTACTGTAGCTATATTAGTCCTAAGAGCATCTGCCGTTCTACTCATTTCTTTTCCCTGGTGATTTACCAACTTATCTCTAGATCGCAAACTAATTATCGAGTTAACTCAGAATTACAAATTGCATCCAGATGCTAATGGATTAATTGCCGTGTTATCTCCACATACAAAAGCCTTTCAACCATTGTTTTTTCCTCGACTCATTTATCTCAGTATCATGAGAAAACAACTGTTATACTGCGATAACGAGACACTTAACTTTCTCAAACATATTTACACTATGGCTGCCCTGGGCTTCCATAAGCAACGGTTAGAAAATTGTATGAAGGTCAGGTAATTAACATTAAATACAGCACATTATCTCAACAATCAGTGATGTGTGGGTCTAAGATTTTGCAGCATGAAACACAACAACTGGGCGAGCACACATAATTTTAGACCCTTGACTGTATGAGGCAACATGGTGACAGGAAGGCCATTCTGTCGGTGCTGATCAGCAGCTCTCAGTTGATATAAAAAATGCCCCGCGCCGAGTCTCCTGTGTGTGATTCATTAGCCCACAATGCAGCAGAACAGACAGAGAAGAATGTGTTGCCAGGTACTACATGCTGAAAACCTCCCCTGATGGGAATCATGGTGAGGAAAACCAAAGAGACAGACTGAAGGGAGAAAACAGAGGAATGTGCGAGGAGAGAATCCCAAAAGCCCGGGGTCCGCCGCCTCATTGGCAGCTTAATGGTGTGTGTCATAAATGGTGTCACCACCTCTTCTCTTCCTTCAAACCTTCATCTTTACACCAGTACCCCCATACCGCCCGGCCCATCCTCATCTGTCTCCACACAGTTCCCTCCTTCAGTGCTGCCGCTGTCTTTATCCGAGCCTGGCAGATAATAATTCCAGTCCCTCAGCAGAAGATCCTATCTCCTTCTGCTCAGCACCTGCACGCATTATCTGAGATTTACACTTTTTGTTTTGGGTGGTAAATAAAAAACTACCTCCGACCTGCTTTAGTCGCCTATATATAAGCAGCCTTTGGTAGTAAATCTTGAGTGTAATTTCATTCCTTTGCCCACTGACAGGTACTGTCCTGGTTTATAGCATTTGGTCCATGACATTAGTGGGTCCCATAAAATATCAAGAGAATCTGACTGGAATTTTACAAAAGTTGCAAAAACAAAAATGGAAATAGCATACTTTTCCATAAAGTAGTTTTAGAGCAAATAACCGAAGTTGCATTATTACACATGGCTCTAATAAAAAAGAGTAGAAGAAGCAGGATGTATTACTGGTATTGTCCAATTAAAATGGCTGTGATATGCAAGGGTGGTAGGATTTCCAGCATGCAGCGATCAGCAAGAGGAGAAATGCAGGATATATATTGTGTGCAAAAAGATCAGACCCAGTACAATATCAACGACTCTGACCTGAGCTTTGATAAACCTCTCAATCTCAACCAATGGCTTTCGTGCCCAAGAAGTTCAATTTCGGCTCCTCACCAATCAGTGGTAGAGGGGGCGGGCCTTGTGGACGTGAACAGACTGGTTCAGAGCCAATGAATCTGAAAATGAAACTTAAGGCTTATAAGACTAAGACTAAGTTGGAGGGAAATAAGTACTGCGATCTCTCACTTTTGCTCTCTCTCTCTGTGTGATTCTAGATATGGAGTTATTTGTCCGATGTGAATTAAACAGCAGTGAAAAAAAAGTTTTGGCTCCAACCTCTTATTTATGGGGAAGTGAAAACCCAAACCAAGCCTAATTCCATCACCGTTCAAAGCTCCGCTCATGCTTCCTCATGCAGACTCAGTGGTGGATTAATGAGCAGAATTGCGTTGTAGTTTCCATCTGAAATTGCATGGAAAGGCACTTTAGGAGCTCTAGTTTTCAACATTTTCTTGGCCCTTAAATCCCCCTAACATGATGTGTATTCATTGTGAGTTGGGTGGTTCAGGGGCCAGTGGACCTTATTGCTCAGAGGCCTATTATTTCTAAATTTGCTCCTATGCAGACCTGCTGGATGTAGGCCCACCAACCACCCATTCCTCATGACCTCACCTGAAGAAAAATTAATTTTGTTTGTTGTTGGTGTTTTTTTTTTTGTTTTTTTTTTGCAATCACCCCTGTTGATGTCTATATTGAGGAATGAACTGCAATGTACCAAACTTTTGTTGTTGTTGTTTTATTTTTATTTTTTTACTGTCTGTCAAATATTTATGAATGCGTCAAATGAACTTTTTTACCAACAAATATTAAAGACATTAAGTTGTTGAAGAGTTTGTGAGATGTAAGTGTTGCTTATGTTTGAGGACAGTGTCTTTTCTTTGACTATTTGCACCACAAATATAGTGTTGAAACATGATAATATAGTTGTTTATTTGGACTCCATCTCACATGCACGATCCTTTTACAGGAAGGAAAACCCGCTACAATATATTGCTCCAAATGTCCAAAGTTTTACAGCATCACAGACACTTTGAAACAGATATTTGTGAAAATTGCATCTTCAGTTGGAATCGAAATGCTGGTTGGATATCTAGAAGTGCCAAATGTGACCATCTGATGTTCCTTGAAGTGCTGCAGGATTATTCATCGTGATTTTCTTGACTGTGCCACTATCTACTGCGACTGCAGAGTTAGTGTTGTAAAAATAAAGATCCAGTTCTAGGGAGACAAACTGACAGTGTATATAGTAAAAAGAGAAATGTGACAACAAGGCAAAGGAAGCAGGAAGTGTTCATGGTGTAATCATTGGAAGGGTGAATTGCCAGAGTTTCTACACTGCAGGGATAAAGAGGGGAGGTGGTATGGGTGACAGACGTGAGACAGGACACCCACAGGCACAGGAAGTTTGCCTGTAAATTCAAGCCAATCAGGGGATTATTACTCATCATCCAGAAAATGAAGCCAAAGAGCTTAATGCTGTTTAATAGATGAGGAGAGGGAGATCAGCATGGAAGAGACAAACTGAAAGATGCTTTTTTCTTTTTTTTCCCAGTGTTTCATTTGTTTTTGGAAGCATGAAATGGTGCAGAATATGGGAGGAGTTCAGTATGCAAATGTAGCAGCATGTGATCTCACAGCACCTCACGTTTTACCGGTGTATGGTACTGACACATTTTTCTTTTGTTGTGTAATTATACTTGTCAAACACCTTTTAGCATGTGTTAATGTCACCAACTACTGTGTTTTTGTACAACGGTTTCATACCTCAGTTTAGATTTCTACAAATTATATGATGCGTGCAGCAGAGGAGACAATGTGTGCTTAGTAGTGTTGTAGTGCTCCAAATTGATCTCAGTCCTTCGTCGTGGTTTTTCTTTTCTTCTGTCTTATCTTGGCCGAAGACAACTCAGGATTTTATGTCAGGAACGACCCAGATCACAGCTGTAGTGGGATTTTTCTGATTGATTTGTTAATATCATTACTAAGATTTTTAACCTGTAAGGAACCATTTATTCTCTGTATTTAACCTTTCCTAATTGAGATATCACCATTTATTTTACTAGTATCCTCTGAATTTAGCATTTTTTGACAGATTTTTGGTGAATTGACTGATCATTTAGATGTTCATTAAAGCTCAGAGTAAAGTCAAAAGTTATATTCAAATAGAAAAAACTGAAACGAGTGGACTTGTTCTGTAGAATCTATCATGAACTGAACATAAACCCAGTGTGTCCATCCACTGTCATTGATCCAACTTCATGGGTTTTACTAGTGAATCAATGTTATAGAAGATGATGGTGTTTCCATGGTAACTACGGAGCCTCTGAATGTCCAAATGGGTCATATCTGATGACCATGAAAAGGTGACAAACTGCAATTTACACCAATTATTTAATCAGATTAGTGGAATTAACAGTTTAGATCAGTAAATGCTTTTGTTCAGTGGTGGATATTTGTGTCTCTATGGGTTAAAATGTTCTGCCAATCTTTAATTCAGCTTTCCACAGGGAATCATCAAATCCATGTAACCCATGCAGTGGATCAAGTCTGATCAGGATTCAGTATCACCCTTCCTCGGTCTTGAAATAGTCATGAACCTTAAAAGTCTTGATACACTCTGGCCTTGGCCATGACAGTGTCAGTGTAGCTCATTGTTTCTCAAAATGTGGGGCAGGTCCATTTTGGGGGGACGCAGGGATGCAAGGTCCCACTTGGGTGTTGTTGGTCTAGAAATGTAAAACTGGTGTCTGAACACCCCCAACGGAATTATGATCCACTTAATTAGTGAACTGTCACAGACTAAGATTATCAGTTTAGAGAAGGGACAAATATTTTACCGGGATGAAAAGAAAAAAACAAATATCTGTTTTTCCACAGCTCATTACAGCCTCATTACTGTTAATGTTGTAGTTACGACAAGCTAATTTTATATTCTAATTTATTTTTTTGTCTCAGACAGCACACACACACACATATACATATGTGTATATATATATATATATATATATATATATATATATATGTGTGTGTGTGTATTTTTTTTTTGCTGTTATATGCTGCTGTATCATAACACCAATAAAAATGTGTTGAAGTCAGGATGATAAACTATGCAACGTTTCTTAACTTAGCTTGATAAAATAATGACCTATCCTTATTTTTATGTTTACAGAGAAGGTGTAACATGCAACAAAAGTCTCTGAGTCTCACTGTAACCATTCAGTTCTTTAAAGATAAAGGATTTGATGAAAATATTCAGATGCAAAGTAAAATAATTTTCTTTTTTTAATTTAATTGAGATGTATAGCGCCACTTGTATGTAAAATGATTTTAAATCCAATTTTATTCAATCAGCAAAACAACAAACTATTACTGAATCACCTTCATCAGCTGTTTATTTCCCACTGAACACAACCTGTCATTACTCCCCTGGGGGTCTGCCATAGCCAGGATGAAAACAATACCAAATTATTGAGAAAGACAAGAAAACTCAACACTGAATCCACAGATATTGATCTGTAATTAGTAATCAATCCATTTATGTGATGCTGAACACTTGTAGGAAAAAAAATCTGCTTAGAGATTTCCCCACAAGCTCTGCTCTGCAACAACAATAAGAACCCGATCAATATTTCCAATCAAATGTAACCATACCTGCATTTACAGAGATGACCTTGAGGTCACTTCTAGAGAACAGGAGTGGCAGTGGGAGCGAAGAGAAAAATGGACTCGTATAAAGATAGTGTGAATGCTCAGTGGGTTTGCAGTCTGTGGTCGTGGCACACGGTAATGAGCTGCTGTGCAGTTTCATAGGTGGTAATGGATTGAGGGCGCAGTCAGATAATGGTAATTTGCATAAATATGCAGCACAGACAAAACATGCCCAATGACATTGTCAATCATCTCATGTAAATGTGTCTAATTTTATAACATCCTCACCCGTTCACGGTTGAGCTGATGACTAATGGCTGTGCTCAGAGCGCTATCAGCCAGGTTTGGTAATGGTGTATCGATCAGACAAATAATACCACATTTGTAGAATAGGATATCTATACACTCCAAACAAACATGCAAGAAACCAATGCAGGCCTTTTATGCAATCACATGCATCTCAGCAATTTACACACCTATAAAACGTCCAATCAGATTTTACTAGGATCAGTCATCGCAGATGTAAAGTGTATTCGACCAAAAGGGGAGCAGATATATAACCAGAGAAGGGATAAAACTATCCACTGTAATCCCTGTATCTGTTGTTGCTCACTGAGCATGTTTTACAACCACTGCAACAATTACTGTTTAATGGAGATGATGTCTCACAGTAGGACAAACATAAAGGGAAAAGTGGTTTGAGTTTTTTTTGTCATTCCACAGACTATTCTCAAAGAAATATGACGACCAAAGTGTTAAAATTCCTATCAATTTCCTCTTCTGAATAGCATCAAGTGGGAGAGGTGAAAATTGCATTTTCAAAATAAAGCACATGAAGCTGAGTGACAGATAAAGCTGTCACTAACCAAGCCACTCACACCAGGTAAGATTTTATAATATTGATTTGAAGTTAACTAACTAATATATTTGTGTGATGACAATCAGATACAGGGATGAATGTGAGATTTTCATGTAGTTTTTTGTGTGTAAGGTAAAGGCTGTAAATAACACTTATCCAACAGCCACACGAGTCATTTTTGTCTTACTAGGGCCACAGTAACACATATTATCCCCACTGACTTTGTGTAAAAGACTTAATCAGTTTGGTTTCACTACTGACTTGTGTTGAAAATGGGTCAAATCATTTGAGGGTACGTTTGATCTTTTCTTAGGTCGAGGACATTTTTGGGCCAGTCCCCAATGTAAATATAAACCTTATTATTAGTGGATATGACTGGGCATCTTTTTTTCTTTCTTTTTTTTTTTTTTAATCCTCACCAATCTCAGACAATAGCAGCAATTTATCCATGACAATAGTTCATGGATAAAACCTGACTACAGACATTTTTTTTTAAATGTGAGATTTTACACATGTTCTTCCTTTGACTCTCAAACATGCACATACATGATATTATTAAGATGATCATGCTAGAAGAAGCAATGCACCACCTTAAAGGAGTGATATTTTGCTTTTTTTTAATGGAATTATGTATTTTAAACATTTCCCTGTGATCTACATAAACTGCAAATGCTCTGCTTGGGTCTGAATTCTTCATTCATTCAACTCCACAGGTCCATCTTCAACACTATTTCTGAGTAATGACACCAGAAAGGTCATTTTGAGCGCTGGCCCTTTAAATCCAAATGAGCCACCTCATGCCCCACCCCCTCCAGGTTGCTATTCGTGCTTTCTGTCCTGTTCAGTGTTCGTGTTGTGTTCGTAAACACACCCAACAACTGAACATTTTAGGTAATCGGCTTGAAGTTTGGACATATTTTCAGTTTTTACTACAACCATCGTGATGTAACTAGTTATAAACTGTAACAAATTAAGCAGAAATGTAAACAGGTTGAGGGTGACACGGTGGTGCAGTGGTTAGTACTTGTGCCTCACAGCAAGAAGGACCGGGGTTTGACTCCCGGGCGATCCTTGGGACCTTTCTGTGTGGAGTTTGCATGTTCTCCACAAATTGCTTTAGAAATGCTTTGCAACAAAGGCTAAACAGGTTTTAATGAGTCTGTTCATCACAAACTTTAATCGCAGTACTTTACCAGAGTATTACATTACATTATGACAGGAGTCTGATTGGCTGGAGGAACACCATGAAAGTCAAGAGACAGTTTTAAGTTGAACTGAGCACAGGTGCAGAAGTAGGCTGACTCACAGGAAGTATTCTATTTTCAAAGCCCTGCCCTCAGCATGTGAAATAACTTCGAAAATAGCAACCGCACTCAGAAAATGTCCCATTTTGACATTGACGACTCGGATCACACAGTAAGCCAGGCCTGCTTGGTTTTTTTGTGCCCTTTTCTTAGGTGGAGATTAAACCATTTCACAGCCAGGGCTAACCTCCACGTGAAAATGTTTCAACAAATTCTTTCCTCTTGCTCTTTGTAAAGGCAAAAAGATTGGCTGCAAATATGGCTTTGCAACTTTGTCTAAAGACATACAAAGGAGCTAGGTCAGTTTTTGCTCCAGAGCTGATAAACTAAGGCTACATTTACACAAAAAACCACCTGAACCAAAAGCGCAAAAGTGGCATTTCATTCTCACTTTTAACTCCACATTTAGATGAGCATTTCTGGGTGAAATCTGTGCAAATGGAAACACAAAAGTGTGTGAAATGTCATATATATGGATGCAGTATACACACAAGATGGCTAGGTGGCAACACTCCCAAAAGCGCCTGCCTTGAATCTTTTTACTTCTATTCTACCTGGCCATGCCTAGTGCACGAAATACAGTAAAAATAATATGAGAAGTCCTCCCAGGTCACATCCACAGCTGTCTAGGTCACCTCCTCTGTATTGGTGTGTCAAGAATTTGTAGAGCGTAGTTAATTCTTGGTCTCTGTTCTCTACTACTCTCCATCAGGATTTTTACTACTTGCTGAAAGGACTTTTGGATGTAAATTACAGCGGCTAGGGCAAGTTCAACCTCCATCACAGGGCTCCACATGTTTACTTGTCTTGTCCCGTCGCATGCTTTCTATGTGACGAGAAACACAGTTTTGCGCTTTTCATCTTTTACACAGTGATGCGAGGGTGGAGTGTTTTTAAGATTTCCACTCTGAAGGGTGGTTTCACTTTTTTGCATTTTCAACCCCCCTCCCCCAACACCGTTACCATCTAAACGATATAGAGATCTGATCAAATATTTTTGTTTTTCAGCACCGAGCGTTATCATGTAAAGTGCCCCTAAAATAAAGTGTAAATAGGTTTGGATTCACATTAAGCTAAAAACACTGTAATTATAGGCTCAATAGCTTTACTGAAAGCTGTATACATGCGAACTTTAGCTATAACGCAATGTAAAGCAGAGCACATCAGCTTACTGTTCTAATAATCAACAGGTTATGTCCTGTACTATCTGTGTCCTTGGCATCTACAGCAGAAACACACTAACAGATAAGTTTGAATCCAGCTGGATAATACATTGTTTTATACGCTGTTTATTTCCAAGAAACTGCAGATGACTGAATATCCTACTGACAGTGTATCCTATTTCTGACCTCTAAATTTATTGTTGCAGTAAAGCTCAGTCTTATAAAACCAGGCCTTTTGTTTCAAATGGAGGGTTTTAAAGAGCCTCACAAAAGCATCTCTGGTGACAGGCTCTGACTGATACATTGGGGGTGTTTATTGCAGTCTGACAACATATTTCTTTTTTTCCCCTTCATGTATTAGTTTGTAAATCTCATATACAGTCCAATAGCCTTATGACCCCTGCATGTTTATGAGCATAGAAGAACAAGATGTGTCTGTTGGGGAAGCCAGTTGGTTATAACAGTTAAAAAGGATTAACAGCCATATGATTTCACCGTTAATACACCTGTGTCTGGACAGCCCAAAAATTGGTCGGACATTCATATTTCAATTAAACCCCAATCCTAGCTTCCTAATGTGCTCAAATGATAATGCTAACATTCAGATGCTAAGTTAGCATGGCATCTGCCTCACTCACCATTTTAATTAACTGTACCACACGAACAGTTACCTTTCCCTGTAAACCTATTTGTTTTAATGAGCTTCACAGAACAATGTATTTACTGATAAATGACACTTGGCTCTCAGGGATGATTTAATTATTAATCTTTAAAACAATGATATCTGATATTTCCATGTTCAAATGTGTACGGTAAAATTCCCTAAGATTGTGTTTCAATAGAATTTTATTTGGTGTGACAGCTAGTTTCATTCGGTGAATGTCATCATATTTAATTTACACTTGCTAAAATGTAACGTTGTTACTCACAGCTTTCTCATCTATCTAATAATGCAAGGAACGTCTGTCTGTGTGTCTGTTTGTTTGTCTGTTCCACGCATAACTCTCGAACCACTTAC
>JAQQZY010000009.1:26368573-26379695 GCA_030068375.1 Ostorhinchus rueppellii | reverse complement strand
AGTGAAGCAGGAAGTGCGGACACGTTTTCGTCAGCTTTCGTTTGTCACGTTCATGCGAGTTTATAATAACGAGTCAACGGCAAGAGTTTGTCTGGTTCCTTTGCTTTTCAACCACATGCTTCATGACAACATATTGTGTAACCCGGAAGTCCTCTATTGACCCGGAACATCCGTCGAGCTTCAAAATAAAGTGAAATTTTGGGGGGCTTGGAACGGATTAGGGCATTTACATGGAAAACACATCTCTACTAACGAAATGTTCTACTTACAAAACTACCTCTGAAATGGATTAATTTCATAAGTAGAGGTACCACTGTATGCTTAACCCAAAAGCCCAGATGGCTGATGTACAAAATCATGTAAACTCTTTATTTCTCTGGATAAAGCCCCATGTCTGACTATTAAATTATCTGAGAATATTGGAATATGCTGACTATAATAGGACTCAGGAAAAGTAAATGACATGAAACATTGTTAGACAAAGAGACAAAGATTTTAAAATATTTTTATGGTTATTTGGAACGTTTGAATTAATAAAGATTATAGTGCAAATTGTGTCTCTTGTCACATGTTTAAGGGCCCCTGTTTGTACTGTAAGCTGAGGACTGCTTCTGGGGTGTCCTGTTACCAAATGCATCTTGTAAATGAGCTGCCAATTTAAATTGTGTGGAATGATTGATTGATTGATTTGATTGAAACAGGTGAATGAATTCTTTCCATTCTGTGTTCAGTCTGGTTTTCTGACTGCGACTGTGTTAAAACATAGCAACACATGTGGTCACATGATCAGGACAGTCAGATATTATTATCCTGCATTTTATTTGACCTTGATTTCTATAAGGAAATGTGTGTGGTGTTTTAATTGGAATAAAATATATATATATTGGATCATTAAAAAGTATTTTTTTAGTCATAGTTTTTTTTTTTATCATTTATTTGAAATTTCAGGTGACCTCATTTGAATACCAGGTGACCCCACATGAGGCTTTTGAAAAACATTAGACTCGTCGGATCAATGGTTCATGTGGATGAAGGAGAAACTGTGGTGCATTTGGATGTCTTTATTGTTTTTTGGGGTTTTTCATCATAGGAATTATGCCTACCTATTTATATGACATTTATATTATTACAAGCTTATTTCACCACTAAAAGACATGGCAGGTCCCCGAACAGTGATGTTTTGGTTTCATAGTAGCTTCAAACATCATATTATCTATTCTGGGATGTTTCTCCTTTGATTTCTGGTTGATGTGATTGAAGTGTTGATTTGACAACTTTGACCATTCCATTTGTTTTATTTGTTCTTTTTTCTTATGTATGTATTCATCATGATTGGCTCGTTAGGCTGTTAAAATAGTTCATGAATTTCTAATACGTAGATTATGCAACATACAGTGTATTCTATTCCCTCAGATGTGATGGAGCATCATTCAAATGCACTCAGCAGCACTACACACATGAAACACTCATAACATATCATCATGGGCTTTTCAGAATCCCCACATGTCCTTAAAATTTTGTATTTTTATTTGATGCTGTTGTCATACTGACTTTCACTTTGCCTTTGTAGGTGGTCTTTCCTCATAAAGCATATTGTATAAGTCTTAAGCTGGATTTATGGTTGCACAGACGTCACACGTCACTGCCTATGCCGTCACTTCGGACAGCTCCACATTTGCCCGCACAACCTTGATATGCACCTCTTCCAGACGGGTGCTTCTATTAAACTGGGTACATTTTGGTAAACGGCACTTTGCCAGCTTTTTTAGATCCACAATAAAAGAGAAATTTAGACATATTTCTCCCAAGGATGTACCTAATGATGACAGCAGATAAATGCAAAAACACATTAATTGCAATGAGCCATCCCAAAATTTACGATTTTTTAATAAAATATTGGGGACAAAATAGGACCCAAACTGGGACATGAAAAGCTACCTAGGTGCCAGTGCATTTGATCTGGAAAATCTGGCTTGAAATGGTCTTATACAGCACGATAAATAAAGACACTGTTAAATTTGTTGATCCTAGTGGTTTTTCTAATCCAGACATGCAGGTGCTTCATGAATCATTGTGTATAACCCATCGTGTCCACTCACGTTACATGCAGAACCTGCCCATTTAAATGGCAAAGGTCATTTTTGTGAAACACTCTGCCTTGCATAAGTTCAATTCCCCAAACGTACCCATGAGAGAATAAAAAGATATTCAAACAATTACATACACACATAATTTCCATTTCCTTTTGACCGTGTTACATGTATTCAAAATAATGTAAAATTCTATAAATGTGCTTTATTTGAGAAATAGTTTGTCTTTTATCTCAGTAAATATTTATTTGTAAAATAGACCCACAGTGCTTCTAAACTTGCTTCATAACATTAATCACCATCAGGTTTGAATTTTTAGCCCCATGTCCTGTTTTTAGGGACCAGTTTCATGGAAGCACACAGATTGTAACTATGCGACACGGCAACGCAGAGACACCGCCTCCTGATTGGCCAATTTATGATCATGTGACGCCAGGACTATACAGTAATAAATGTTGTGGTGCTCTGCCATATATAGGTCATTTGTTTTTGTTCATTATTTATTTCACTTTGGTTCTTCTCTAGCCCTGTGATGAACTGGTGACTTGTCCAGGGTGTACCCCGCCTTCGCCCTTAAGTAGCTGGGATAGACTCCATGTGACCCCCGTGACCCAAGTGAGGATAAAGCGGGTATAGAAGATGAATGAATGAATGAATGAATGGTTCTTCTCTGTTATTTTTTTGCTCCTGAAAAACCTGTGTGGTTACACACATGAATAAACCCACACAATTTAACAAAATCATGCCTTTATTTGATCAGTATAATCAGTAATTATTACATTTTGGAATTCCTTGTTGGTTAACCTATTTTCATTCAGCGTCACATGGCCCATCTCCTACGTTGCCTCCTTCTCCGTCACTGACACTGTAATATTTTCAAAAGCTTGACTTCTACGAACTCGCAAAGACACTGCTCCATATCAGCTGTTATAGTTGTTTAAAACAGGAAATCCCTGCCGGAAGATTTCAAAACCATGGAAACCACTCAGCCCAGTGGAGTTTTGTCTTTATTACTAGCTGATACCAGCACTACTGCCACCTTCTGACTTGGAGGAGGGACTACAACACTTTCTCAAAACGACACCTCACCACTTCAGTACGCCGGAGTGTGAGAAAACACAACACTATTGTCAGATATGGTGTCCCTATGTGACGCAGAGCTACATGTGACCATAAATCTACCTTTATGTCACCACTGGGTTTGTAGGGATGAAATGACCACATGTATATATTTCTTTTTCTCCTTTCTTCAGAAACAACAAGAAAGTACAGGAAATATGTGCACGGCCTTAAAAGACAAACAAAAACTGAACTGAATGGATCCTAAAGCTTAAAGTGACTATTTAGTGTGACCCCTGACCTCATGAGAAGAAGCAGCACAAATAGTTAGAAACATCTGACATGTAATGAATGAAACCTGATAGAAGACATGAGAAATTTAAAGCATTAAATCTCATATTGTCTGAACAGAAGGTTAAACCCAGGTTAAGTGCAAAGGGAAGTCAGACTAAATACGACCACTTTGGTTTATAGAAGCTGTTTTTCCTGCTGAACATACTTCACATATGTCCACATTGGATCTTAACACAGTGACAAATGCATATGTGTGGTCTTTAAACCTTGATTAAACCAACAAATCCAATGTTGGACTAGGACTTTTGCACGGAACTGTACACAAAACAACAAACATGTCCTGTACATCCCATTCTACCTCTGCTGAATCCGAACTCTGCATATTTCCACCAGAAAACTGCAAAACGCAAACTTAATGTTTTTGATTCCAATCCTACTTTTTACTAAGTGACATTTTCTTTTGTGTTTTGTTGAGGTGTGAAAAGGCGTTCACACTTTCACACTGTTAGCACTGCCATATTTAGTCACATATGTGGGCAGCATGAAACTAACCCTACAAACACTATGAAAAATGGCACATATCTATACAGCCTACACATGCATTATTATATTTGTATAATTGCACAAAGAAAGAAAATACACCAACTCCAATGCTTAAATAATCAGCTAATTAGCCTGAGTGATGAGGTTCTATAAAACAACAACACAGTGAGTCTAGAATATAATATTTTGCATGCCCATATTAATTTTATATACACAGATGGTGATTTTTATATTTACATGTGAAGTAAATGTTTTCTTTTATTTAGTAAATGTCTTATTTTAAAGTGTCTTTGCAGTTTAATATGGACACGACCTTTGAAGCTGACATTGTGCATCCTGTTTTTACACTGAGGCGTAATTGTTTTCATACATTTGTCATACAAGCTCATGTGGGCATATCTCAGCCCAATGACAGTACTATTATGTTAGGTCATACTCAATCACACCAAAATCAGTGTCCTCTGAGGCAAGGGCGTAGTGATGGAGCATGATGGACGAGATGAGAAATAACAAGTGACACCAAGATCTATTTTCTGAGCATACAGAAATTTTATGTGAGCAAGGATACATGTGGTGTGTGTTATCACCGAACTCTGTAGGCGCCATACGCAGCAGTGTTTACCAAATGCAGCTACTTTAACTCTGAAACATAAAATCGTTCTTGGGAATAACCCGTTTGTCATCCCATCACTGAGGAAGGAAGAGGGGAAAAAATGAAAAATGTTGCAGCACTGTCTTTCGCTGAAAAGGAACCACGGGGAGTTTATGGGGGTTACAGAAAGTGAACTGAAAACACCCTCCGAAACGCTGGAACGCCGCAGCTTTTTGAACAGGGGAAGCGGGTTGTTTAAACTCGCTCTGTATTTCAAACAGGCAGGCACAATGCTGCCTTTTCTTGACATTCCATTAAAGAGGCTGGTTGCAGCTTCCACACGGAGGAGAACTGGGCTGGGCTGCAAGAAGAGGAGGAGGAGGACTGGTTGCCTTGGAAACTTGGCTTAAGTCATACTGCCATCTAGCGTCAGATGAAGCATCAACAGGTGCTGACCAAGGTGCTGGGCGGTGCAAACAAACAAACACACAAAAATATCTGAATATTAACCCTTTAAAACAACTCATTTTCCACATAAACTGTTAAAGCGAAGGCGGAGCTCAGGTTTAGTTTGGATTATTTCCCATGAGGCTTTAGGTTGTATTTAATAAGCATTTTCATCCAGTTTATAGAGGACTTAAATCTGTTGAGTAGGGGTCAGCTGAGGATATTCGAGAAAAATAGGACTGGAAAAAAAACAGACAACTAAAACCGTGATTATTTTATCAGACCGTTCGCAATTTTAAATCTACTTTTTTTTTCTTGTATTCATGTATTAATTTCTTGAAAACTGTGCACATTTGACCAACAAGCTGCACTTACACAGATACTGATGTTCACTATTTATCAAAATTGAAAATTCATGGAAATTCTTCGAAAAAGCTTCTGTCAAACAGTGACTAGAACAGAACATGCTGCACTCTTTTAATCCTCCTCGGCCAAATAGAGCGTAAAATTCTGTTGAAAATTACCGCCCTATAATTTAGATTAGGTTGTCTTTGTGTAAATTCGGTGTGGATGTCAGTGCATTCTTCAGATGATGCGATTATGTCATTGAACGGACAGACAGACAGATGACAAAACGATTATACCATTTTTTTAAAAAAACCAAAAAACATTTTCACAGAGAATATATTACAGTAAACAAAGAGGTTGAATTCTGACATTTAAAGAAGTCTTTAGAAGAAATCATAATCTCCGTTTTGCTTTTCTCCACATCATTTACAAATCAACCCTTTTAAAAACTGTGCATTTTCATGTATGTTATTGCAGTATTTCTAGAAAGCCTCAAAGAATTGAAACAAACCTGTACACAGATGAAATCAGAGCCCACTTACTTGTGAATATTACAAATAAACAAAACCCTTTTCTTCCCCAGAAAATAAAGCCTGTCTTTTGTAGCTTACATGTTATCTTCCCTCTCCAGTGTAGCAGAGAAATGTCATTAGAAGAACAAAGTGGTACGAAGCCAAGTGGTGTACTGCTGTGAATGGAAGAGGCATCAAAAATGGTACTTTCTTCCCTCAAATCATCTATGACCGTTTAAATGTACGTTATATATAGAATGTTTTCACAGGTTTAGCTTGGTGTCATTCAGCCTTTTTGGACAAAGAACTGAAGGGGTTCTTCAGACAAACCAGACTGTCGTGACAAAATACCATGCGTGTTTATTTGATTTGATTTTATTTATTTATTTTTGGAATTGAGAGTAATTATAATTTCAGAGATCTTCATATTTGTGAAAGGACTAATGTGAAGTTTAGATGGACTGGGGCTGTGGGTGTGAAATTCTAAAATGGACGTGATGATGCATTTAAGCTGTTTACTTCTTTGGCAAAGTACAAAAAAAGAGAGAAAAAAGATTTAATTTTAAAAGAATTTAGGAATATGGAAACCAAATGGTAGGTATGTGTTTGTTTTTTTATGTTATGCTGTGAATGTCCGATGCTGTACACATTTAAATTGACGTACGCAGTGTTTCAGGTGCAAAGGATGGGCAAAATGATAAGCTTTTGCTTCTAACCTATTCCTTTTTTGGGGGTTTTATGTTTGTTACAGTTATTGTATTGGTTTTCGATGGATGTACAAACCAAAAACAAACTGTCATTCATTAATTTTTACTTTCCATAACTTGAAGACTTTTGCATAGAAATACAGGAGAGAAATACAGTTATTTTTAATATTGATTTAATAGTTCAGATACATTATAGCACTGTTTGTCAAAGTTTTTAACATTCCTGTCCATTTTAAAACCCATTCCTGCATAATATGACATCTGGAGTCGGTAAATCAGCCATTTCTAAGAAATACTCGTTTAATAAATCACAACTTCTTTTATATGCATCTTAACTTAATGGAAAAATACATCATATTGCAGAGCTAACATCAGTCAAACAAACAGAAAGCACATTAGGCCTTCATGAAGATTCTTCTTCCTTTGCTTCAGTGTTTGAAATAAAATTATCAGATCCATTTGACCACTCAGTTTTATTTAAAAAAAAAAACATTGTTCATTTTCAGCTTTTCTCTTAAATGTCTGAACTAGAAGTGTATTTGGTGATTCAGTCTTGGTCATGGATAATACGTGATATAAATATCTAGTGTTGATACATGACATCTAAAGGAGCTTTCAGTCAGTGAACGTACAGGCATCTGTACTGAACAGTTATAAACAATGGATGTAATCTGGGATTCCTTCTATGTACACAGCTCTATAATTCATGTATGTCTGACTGTACTTCTGTGTTTGGGGATTTCTGTGCATGTAGAAGTTGTAACACTGTGTGTCATGGAGTTATTTGATGTTTTTTGGGAGGTCATGCATTTATTTGGTGATATGGGATGTAAATATCCAATAATCAGACACATCAAAGTGGACATGTGACCATGTCTGGTCAGATGGTCAAAGCCATTTAATTGTGACATGTCATGTTAATATTGGACTGAATAGATTTCTGATTTCTTTTGACAAAAATTTGACTTGTGCTTCAGAAAAACAACTTGTTTGTAGCAGACTCAATGCTATGTATCAGTATTAGGGTTAGCTTAGGGTTAGTGGTTATGGATATGTAAATATATGTGATCTTGGCGTATATTGACGTGATCATATGGTGTTGAATAACAAGCAAAAAGATGAAAATGCCCACGTATAGCACTCCAAATACCATGAGAACTGGTGTAACGTACGTAAGATCAGGCTGCTTTCTGAGCATCCCATGGTGTTACTTTTCCTTACGATGGGAGGCCAGCAGAGTGACTCATTACTCCCTCTAGTGGTCACCTAAATCCTCTGGCCCATTGCTGGAACTACACTGTAAAAAGTAAAACATTGAATGAACTTAAAACTTTCTTCATTAGGTCACATAAAAAAAATTAGTCGAGTGAACCAAATTAAACTACATAACATTACATTTAACGTAATTTAATTTGGTTCACTCAACTAATTTTTTTTATGGGTGACCTATTGAAGAAAAAGTTTTATGTTCATTCAACATTTTACTTTTTTACAGTGTACATTCAGTTCCTATCTCTGGAGCATTATGGGTATCTGGCAGAACTTTAGAATTCTTTGTTTTTAACACGCTAATGAAGTTTTTAGGTGATTTTATTTTTTGATATTTGAAAGTAGAAATACTACATGTCACCCCTTAAATATTTGTCCTTAACGTCCATTGAAGTTGTTCTGTGTTCTGTTTCATGAACATCTTACATTGTCTGTACTTTACCAACATCAGGATTAAACAATACAAAAATCCAAAGAGATCAGATGTAGTTTGATACTCCTGCAGAGCTAAACCTTTATAATTTAGATGCTCCAATGAGTTTTCCTCAAGCATTGTTTACATCCTGCCCCGAAGTCAGCTTGACAAATGACGCATTAAAATACAATTTTGTTCCAAAGTCTTTTACATGAGTTCATAGGGAGACGTAAGAAATAAAATATGACAGGAGAAAATTTGATTTACCAGCTAGATGTATTGTTAGTTTCTGTACTGGAGTGAAATAATTAGATAATTCTAGTGTTATCTAATAAAAGCAGCTCTTTTATAATGTTGAAAAAGGTCTTTGATGGTGATTTCATATGAAAAATGATGGTTAAAGTAGGTGGATTGGCTTTAAAAGGAGGAAAATGACATGTCATTCAGACCAAAAATATGATCAAACCCATTGCTTCTTCCTTAGTTTGCACCGTGGCATAGTGTTTTTATTTGCATGTAAGTTACTGAGGCTCCTTTTGTTACTTCTTTAAGTATTGTTAGGAGTTGCAGTGCTATTGAAATTATTTATTTAGGTGCTTTTCCTATTCAAGGAGGCATGAAATGCACAAAAAAAGTGACCACATTACTTTTCCCTTCTTTTTGTTCCTACTTGAATTTATTCAATGTAAATAAAAGACTTGGTTTTCTAAATAGATAAATAAGTAGATATAATTTTGCAGCTTGAAGAGTAAACATTACATGATCAGAAATAAGAAGGAACCTTTGGGAGAATTCAGTTTTGCAGTGAGATTATATGCACATAAATCTAAAACAAATCCATGTACAAACCAAGCTCAGAGTGGACTGTATTCTGCAAATCCTGAATAATTTTTAGCTCCACGGCGAGCATCAAGGGTTTCTAAAATGTTTGTTCAATGACTTAGAAGTTAAAGTTATTACCAAAAAAATTCTGTTTAGTTGTGGTAAAGTAAAAAGGAGAATATTCACCACTGAAATGCCTATGCTTTTACTGCGAAATGTGTTTTATTTGGTGAACTGACTTCAGTCTTGAGCTGCAGATGAATGCATGAGGCTTCCATTATCAGAGGTAAAATTACACACCATCACCTTTTCAATCCAACGCTTTGTTCACTCTCTTCCAAATCTGTAGACGAGGTGGCAAACATGACGCATTTTCTCTTCTTTCGGTTTCTTTTCAACCAAGTCCGAGTCCATCTTGACATGTCCGGGGAAAGATCACGAAAGTGAAATGCTCACAAAAAAGAGGTTATTTTTCTGTTCATACTTCATTTCTGGTCTGTGTTATGTCTCAATATGGCTTCAAGCAACTGTTGACATTTCTCTTTCACGCCCCAGTCTTCAGAGTGCAGAAATACATAAAGCAGCCACATCATGTTAAGGGTTGAGAAAAGATTCAGCTGAGCAATGAAAGACAGAGCTTTCATCCCCCAAACAGCACTTATGTAGTCCAACCTCTGGCTTTTAGAACTAATTTAGCGATGTTTTCACCCATGATTGGTATGCTTGCATGGTTATCACTTAGGTTATTCACTGCAACTTCCATGAACCTTATATGACAACAAAAGCATTAATGTAGAAATATGAAAAACCCATTAATATCTATAATGAAATTGCTATAGGCATTACACTCACCAGAGGCCTTTGATTTGCCAAAACTCTGAAAAGGGAAATGACACAGAAAAACTAAAAAAATGTGTCATGTCCTACTTTTTCACGCTTTATAACATCTTCTTCGCCTTTTGGCTTTTCCCTTCAGGGGTCGCCACAGTGAATCACTCGCCTCCATCTAACCCTGTCTTCTACATCCTCTTCTCTCACACCAACTACCTTCGTGTCCTCTTCCACTCCATCCATAAACCTCCTCTTTGGTCTTCCTCTACACCTCCTGCCTAGCAGTTCCAAACTTAGCGTCCTTCTACCAATATATTTACTATCTCTCCTCTGGACATGTCCGAACCTTCTCAGCCTGGCCTCTCTGACTTTATCTCCAGAAAATTTTGCCAAATCGAATCAATGTCCTCCATGCTTTATAACATGGTACTAGTCATTTTTCTCTCGGCTCGAAACTGATAGAGTTATGGGCAAAAATGGATTACCTTGAAAATGATGACCTTGCATTTGACCTTTGTAGGTCATTCAAGGTCAACAAAATTGGTACCAAATGAAAAGTCATTTCTGATTTCCTATGAGTTGATAATACAAAGTTCGTTGATATCCGTCTAAGTTTTCACGAAAAAAGCCGTTTTCTGAATATGCAAATTAGGGGCTGGACTCCTTGGGTGACATGGTGGCGCAGTGGATAGAACTCGTGCCTCACAGCAAGAAGGTCCTGGGTTCCATTCCAACACCATTTGATGGGGTGGGAGTTTGCATGTTCTCCCCGTGTCTGCGTGGGTTCTCTCTGGGTACTCCGCCTTCCTCCCACCATCCAAACACATGCGCCGATAGGCTAATGGGTTAGTCTAAATGGCCCATACAGTAGGTGTGAATGTGAGTGTTTGGCCGAATCCCAATTCCCCCCTTAACCCTCAATCTCAACCCTCAGTCTCAAAAATGTGTGCTCCCGCGAAGGGCAAGTGCTGTCCCAATTCTAAAAACATCAAGTTGAGGGAGAAGGTTAAGGGCTGAATTGCCCTCAATATTGAGATTTTCCAGTACCACCCTTGCGAGTAAGGGATACCCAGAATACATTGCGTACTTTCGCTAAGACATGGCGATGAAAAAAACGAGCTCAAATGTAAGTATTTTCTTTGTTAATAGAGCTATAAATATTACGAAACCATTATAGTTTAATTTAATACTTT
>JAQQZY010000009.1:26355583-26368473 GCA_030068375.1 Ostorhinchus rueppellii | reverse complement strand
TATGTCAGCCCTGCGATGAACTGGCAACTTGTCCAGGGTGTACCCCGCCTTCACCCTTAAGTAGCTGGGATAGGCTCAATGCGACCCCCGCAAGCCTAGTGAGGATAAAACAGGTTCAGAAAATGAATGAATGAATGAATGAAGGGGCTTGACCCCAACTTTGGTCTATATCTCAGCTGTACTTTGGCCTACTATTGTCAACAAGTCAACTCGAGATCCTGGCAAATAATTTCGTCATGGTTTAATATCAATAATGCTTAAAATCTGACCGCCAGAGCACATACAGACAAACACAGACATATAAACTGACCAATATGCTTGCCTTCTGGTAAGAAATGAAAGCTGTAAATTATCTAAATACAGTACATATGGTCTTTGCAGTTGAATGTGTGTAGCAATTCCAATGATGTGACATTCTTATCAGCTAAAATTTAATATACCACCTTTCTAAGATTTCTAATAAATCACACAGAACAGCCCACAGTGCCAAATAAGACATAAAGTGACAAGAAAAAGTAAGTGTTGAAATGTTCTACTTTTCTGTATGAATTTAGCTAAAATATGATCTAAAGCGGTCTAGCGCTAATTGCAAGACTTTGAGTCATACAACAACCAGATACAATGCACATACTTGTCACTTTCGTGTCTCTGGCTATTTCTTTGCCAGTTTGTTTGTTCACTCATGAGCTTTCTGCAGCTGCAATTGCTCTGTAGTTACCTATAGAGCCAAGCAGAAGAGGAAATGTGGAGTCGGCTGGCGTGTTGACAGGAGCCGGCTGTGTCTTTTGTTATTTCTGTGATGCCTTTTCATCGTGTCCTCCTTCTTTGAATAGAACTTCTGTCATTTTCTCAAACTTTTGCTTCTCCATCACCTTTCTGACATTACATAGGCCACCTCTTTCTCCTTAAGAGCCTTTCCTCCACTTATATTCAACCTTAAGTTCTGTGCTATAAAATGTTTTTTTTTTTCATTGTTCCTGTTTTTTTCAGTTCCTCTCTTCTGCACTGTGTAGGCCTCTTCATTGAGAATTTCTTCTTTTTGACCGTAAAGGCCTCTCTCTGTTCTAACATGACCTTCTCTTCTGCACCTGATATTTTTTTGATCAAGGCCTCCCTCTTTTTATTCATGTTCCAAAAAGCCTCCTTCCTCCTCTGGATGGATCTTTATCTTCAATTACAGCTTCCGTGCAGTCTTCATCTCCACTTTCTCCTTCTTGATCTTCAAGAACTGCCATCCCTCCCTCATGGCAGCCGTTTCAGTCTTCATTTTCCTCCTAGATAGTACTCAAATGTAGTTCTTGAAGGCTTTCTTTTTTCGGTTTATCTTTTTTCCACCTGAAAAGTGGGCCTTATCTCATTCATTTTCTGTTGTTTTTCCACTTACTGCTTCTCTCAACATTTTTTGTGATTTTTTTCTTTGATATTTCATTTGTCCATTACAAGTTTTTTGGTCCCAACCTCCATTTCCTCATCCATCAGCCTGTGCTTCTTCAGAGTGAGATGAAAACATTCTATTGTGTTACTGGGTGTCTTCACCTCTGCTGCTCTGGACAGGACATGGAGATTGGCTTCAAATCAACTGAACATCTTTTATTTTATAGAAAAAGAAGAAAATGCTTTCGATATGTCACCTACTCTATGCATTTTAAAACATTTACCTCTCAGCTTATGTGATATAATTTCCAGTACAAATGGAAAAATGTCTTTGAGTGACATGAAAACTCAATGAAATAAACCATAGGTTAATGTTCAACAAACCATCTTCAGCCCTTCTGGAAGCAGAAGATTGAATTATATGGATGAAACTTGTTTTCTGTCATAATTATTGCAATTGTCATCCTAAGAAAACTGACCAACGACCATTTGACTCTGAACTAAACCAATCCTGAGGAAGTGAATTTCATGGCATAAATAATGTCACAACAAATAATCAACAAAATATTGTATATGTATGAAAGTTTCTTTTTTTCTGCCTTTTTTTTTTTTTTTTTGGCCTAGCAGGGTACCAATGATTTAGTTTCAATTGCAGATTTTGTAATGGGCGTCTTTGGATTTCAGACATATTTTCATGCCCAACAGAAGAAGAAGAGATTAATCAGCAATCTACTGCAGCAAATTATTCACTTCTTTTTTTTGTTCTATTTCCATGAACATTTTCCTCACTATGGGAGGATTATCACACTATTATTTTGGGGAGTTTTTATTTGACAGAGGAATCTTCATGATGGCATGGTACAGATGCATGTGAACCATGAGTTTTCGACATTATTCACTGTGATACAGTCTGTATTTTGTCACTTACCTGGTGAGCTGGAGAGGTGACCTTCATTTTCAGTATGGATACAATCACAAAAATGTTTTTTTTAAGTAAGAGGTGTCAGAAAAGCTCCCCAGTAACTGGTTGGTGGTTTAGGAACCCATGGGTGTGTCCTTGAATACAACACCGCCTTGCTGTTGGTCAGTGTTTTAGTACTCGAGTCTGGTCTCAAGACCATTTTCTGCTTTCGTGGTCTCGTCTTGGACTTGACCCTTCAAGGATTCGGTCTTGACTCGTTCTCGGACCACTGTGGGAGGAGAAGGACTAGTAATTTCAGAGTGAGTCCTCAAGAGCAACAGATGTTTTTACTGTTCATGTTGACGAAAAAAATCCAATTATCCAGCATTACAAATAAATTTAAATAATAAAAAAAAAACCAAAAACACATGGAATATTGACGGGTATTATTTGAAAAGTACAGCCCAGGGTGCAGTGCAAAGATTCTGCGTTCACTGGGTGACAGTGATTTCACTTCAGTTGTTGGTGCGATCACGGAGCGGAGACAAGATGAGCGACCAGTCATAACTGACTTCTTTTTCTTATCTTGGTCTCGACTCCTGAAAGACTCGATCTCGTCTGCATTTTAAAATCAACAGTCTCGGTCTCAACCCTTCAAAGACTTGACTCAGTCTCGATATAGGCGGTCTCGTCCCCCATCACTACTGTTGATGGTTTGGAATAATTAAAACTATGTTAAGAACTGGCCAAACACCCCAAAAGTATTTACCTCTATGAGAGAATGAGGGTGGACCTTTTTCCAGTATGCACATAATACTAATGAAGTGTGGAAAGTGGTTATGTGAGACTACAGTCTGATTAGAACCTGCAAGAGACAGTCATTCATTCATTCATTCATTCATTCATTCATTTTCTGAACCTGCTTCATCCTCACCAGGGTCATGGGGGTCGCTGGAGCCTATCCCAGCTACTTAAGGGTGAAGGTGGGGTACACCCTGGACAAGTCTCCAGTTCATCACAGGGCTGACATATAGAGACAAACAATCACTCTCACATTCACACCTATGGGCAATTTAGATGAGCCGATTAACCTATCATGCAAGAGACATAATTTTTGGAAATGGAGATGGGCCTTGAACATGACAGCTGATTGTTTAATCTCCTGCAGTGGGTTATACTGACAGCAGCAGTGGCACATTTGGGATCAGACTAAAATAGAGGCACTGAAGAAACGTCAGTATAGTCAATAGACTGTGAAGAACTCTGCTGAGGAACATGATAGACATAACTGCATGTTCCCATTTCTACAGTGCACTTTCTGTACAAATACTAAATCATTTTCATCCCATGTAGTCACACAAACTTCTGATCATATCTGCATAATGCGTGAAGCTGCTATGTCTCTTCAGCATAATTATGCAAAAAAAATATTCAGCCTTTTCTCACATTCGCAGAGAGATAACCCCGCTAACCCTGACCAAATTTCATTAGTCTTCTCAGGAGAATTTTAATCTCCCATGATGATCCAAATCCTTGGGACTGCATCTTTTTTGGCATGAAAATGGTCCAATTTCACAAATTGTTTATTGGTGTAATAAATCAGCACCTCCAGCAGAAATCCCAATGTGGAAAGCGTAGCCTTTATCAGTCCTGTGTGCCTGTCCAGTGTCTCATTGCTCTGAAATAGATCACAGCAGTTCAGCCCCAAAACACTCACTGATCCACAGCAGAAGCCTTCCCCCTCCTACCACCACTCACACACATATCATCATCAGTCTTTTTGACTGGAGGGCCTGTGTTTTTCTGAGGTCATGGAAGATCAATGTTGACTCCATGGCATAATCATCTGAGGAATAAGATTAGCATATCTTAGCACCGATTGAGTTGTCTCACTGGCTGCTGTGGGGAGGGGTGATTAAGGATTGATTGTCCCAGCAGGAGCGTTTGTGAAATTCAGGAGACAAGGATGGAGGAGAAGAGGAAAAACTGTAGAAAGACAAAGAGAAGAGAAACAGTCTGACTCATATAAATGAAATACGTTTTCATTCTTCATCCAATACTGTTACTGTATATTATAAGTCATTATTCAGTGACTTAACTTTCAATTAAGGAAAGGATCTTTGCAGGTCGTTATTACTTCAGTCTTATTTTGCTCAGGACACTTTCTGGATCATTTCATGCCTTCAACAAAATACACACTGCTGTCCTGAGGGGAACTGGTAATTTCCTTAGTTACTTTCTGTCTTTGGTTTGCTTTCAAGAAAAACTACCAAAATACACTGTCCATCAAAAAAAAAAAAGTCGCACATGCAATATTTCACTGCCCCACCTTGAAGCAAAACCAATGGATTTCTCAGAACCCTGCTCCATCACATGTGATAACACCACCCCGACTCCACAGGGGGAGGCGTCACATGACAGTAAAATGTCTTTCTCAGGGTCAAAATGAACAAGTCTGTCAGAGTGGAGGAGCTCTTTCACTTCCTTAAAAGCTGTTTCCTGCTCCTGATCCCACTTCCACTTTGTGTCGTTGTGAAGTAGTTTGTACAGTGGGGTCAAGACCTTTGAGAGGTCAGGCCATAATAGTTGACCATCCCTAGAAATGAACAAAGTAGTGTAGTATAGTTTGCTGCCTCCTTAATGGCCCTGACTCTGCCTTCCACTGGACACCGTCCCTCTGCTGTAATTTTGTGTCCCAGGTAAGTCACACTAGGAGCCATGAACACACACTTGTCCCATTTCAGTCGCAGTCGTGCCTCTGAGAGCTTCTTGAGTACCTTTTCCAGGTTAACCAGATGCTCTGCCTCTGTGGCCCCGTGACCAAAATATCATCAAGGTACTCTGCCACACATGTAATCCCGTGCAAAAAAGTGTCCATTGTTCTTGGGAAAATGGCAGGGCTTGATTCCACTCCAAAAACCAAACCGTTATATTTGAAAAGGCCCTTGTGAGTGTTGATTGTAACATAGTCCTTTGAATCCTCATTTAGGAGCAGTTGTTGGTAGACCTGGCTCATGTCGAGTTTTGTGAAATGTTTCCCCCCTGCAAGGGTTGCAAACAGGTCCTCCACCCTCAGCAATGGGTACTCTGCTAGCTTACAGACCTGGTTTACAGTCAGTTTATAATCGCCACAAGTCCTTGCCGTCTTGTCCTCCTTTAGGGACAATGGGAGCTGCCCACCTGGAGAACTGGGCTGGCTCAGTGATGCCCAGTTGCTGCAGGCATTCAAGTATCATCTAATACTGTCCCATATATCCCCATTATATGTACTACCCATTCAACACACCTTAATGCTTTTCACATTACAACAGTAAATGTCTCAAAACTAAAGGTGGTACAGTCAAATATTGCATGTGCAACTTCTTTTTGGCCGGGCAGTGTACAGACATATACTAACAGACCTGAGACTGAAGTCCTCACTCAGCTCATTAGAGAAGCTCAGCATGAATATGGTACTGCGATATTGTGTTGTTACTAACATTATGCACCGGCCTTGTTATGGATACAAAAATACTGTTCACTTATACTGTTTCAAATTTCACTTTCTTCAAGTGCCTCTGCAGCTACACCACCATGAAAGAGGAACTTGCATCGCACTTTCAAACTATATCGTGTGCATTTGGTCAACTGTGGAAAAAGTGTGGCTGATTCACATGATCTACTAGTTTAGATAAGAGACATCTATCGTTCATGTAGTTACTTGTTCTTACAATCATGCCTAGTACAATGTGAAAACGGACAACATATATTATTTAAATATTACTGAGTTGTACTTTATTTGGTTTAAAGCTATACCTACCAATCTGGCGTGAAACACAACACTTAGAAACAACCTGCCTCTCTCCAAAGCCCCGCCCACTTCCCCCTGAGATCTGACACTCCCCTCCTGACCTGACAGCGCTGGGTCATCGTCTTCACTGCACCTCATCACCTGGGCGGACTGTGAGCAGCACAGACTCTACCGCTGTCCACAGACATCTGAGGTTTCATAGTCGATACATTTATCATCCTACATTGTGTGACACCATATATGTGTATGGCCGTAAAAACTGAGCTTTACGAAAACGTGTCTGTGGAGTCCAGTACGCCCGACTCCCAGACTTTATCCCCATCTGAACTCTGACTGGTGCAATTGGATTTTTCTGTTTGTTCCCCTTGGTTGTTGTTTCTGTTAATAAATCCGTTTTTTTTTTCTTCCTTCAACACCGTGCATTTGAGTCCGATCCATTCACAGCCCTAGACAGGAAGAGCAGCGCGAGTGAAACGTCACCTTCAGAGGCAACAGTATCTGATGCAGAACTGCAGCAACGGATGACTGACAGGAGGCTCGGCCAATTATTTTACTCAGACCGAATAAAATGATTGGTCAGATTTTTATCAGATTCATCATTTTTATTTATCAGAAGTATATGAGAATTAAACTTTTTTGAGTTTCAAAACATGCAGTGATAGGTTAATCGGCTAATCTAAATTGCCCATAGGTGTGAATGTGAGAGTGATTGTCTGTCTCTATATGTCAGTCCTTTGATGAACTGGCGACTTGTCCAGGGTGTACCCCGCCTTCGCCCTTAAGTAGCTGGGATAGACCCCTGTGACCCCCGTGACCCCAGTGAGGATAAAGCAGGTATAGAAAATGAATAAATGAATGAGTTTCAAAGCAACAACAGATAACTTTGAAGCAGATGTGTATATAAGTGGAGGGTATTAAACTCTGGAATTCTCCTTATAATGAACTGAATGACTGTAAAAACATATTCCAACTTAAAAAAAGTATATAAAGAAAGAACAATGAGATTATATGAACAGTTATAAGTTTGGACATTTTGCATCATATTTGTATTGTATCCTGTGACATATTTATTTATTCACTTATTTTGGTCTGGTCTAATGCTTTTGCATCATTTTGTCAGGTATGTTTACTAATGTTTTGTACTTCCTGGACATGCAGTTTTATAGTTGGGTTTGTATTCATTTTGTATTATCTTTGGATGTATTTAGTTTGGTTTGTCTGACTTTATACAGTATGACTTTAGAGGTAGTTATTATTTAGAAGGGGAAAGAAGATATAAGATTTTCTTCATCCTTCTCCTTTTCGAGCATGGGTGTGTACATGTTTGTTCACCTGATGACTGTTGAATGTCTACTGATGAAAAGCACAACTATGAATGAAGTAAATAATGTTTTTTTTTAATAGTCACCCTCTTAAAATAGTTGCCTATATTTTGGCATGATTGAAAATTTGCCTAAGTCATTTAATTCTCTCATGTTCCATGTTTGACTGACCTTGTTGTTATATCTGTTGTTATAACTGTTTTGATTAAAATTGTTAGTAAATATATATTCAACAAATGGTTCAGTTTTTTGTGTTTCCTGAAAAATCTGGAAAAAAGGACTTAGGCGATTATTTTAAGAAGGCATCGAAATAAAACCTGGTGGATTTGTTCTTCATTTTAGTTTGCCACATACTTATTAGGAGTAGTTTACAAAAGAAAAGTGTTAAAAATGCTACATTGTACAGTGTAGCTTTAAGACATCTCAATCACGTTTTCAGGGGGATGTACTTTTATTTTGGCGGGAAGCCCTGGTTATCAATTGCAGTGATTATTGTTGAACGGTATTGGTACAAATCCTGGAACAGCCCTTTTGTTTGACACCTAACATGTCATGCAGCGTGAAATTCAATCAATAATGTGAATGAGTAATCAATTATACATTTCAAGTAACTGCATTTAAGGAAGTGATACGCCTTAAATTATCAGTGAGTGAGATTAGTTTCCATCTCACAACCAAAGGAGCAAGGACAAGGCAGAGCATTATCTAGAATCAAATAAAATCAAACTGAAGTTTTTCTTTTCCTACTTTTGCACAGTCACTTACAACAAAGATTATTTATGATGCACCAAGAAATAACATTACAGCAAAACAAAAAACTTTAGTGGGTATCTGAGTGTTGTTTTAACAAACTGTGAACCTATCTGTCATAATAGAGGATGGATTTTAGAATTCTGTGGTTTTGCAGAATTAAATCAGAATTAATTCAGCCTTTATTTTATCTTACAAAGTATGGAGGTAGAGACTTTATTAATAATGCAGTGGCTGAGCAAGAAATCACAATAAGAAGCAGGTGATAAACAATAATAAAAAGGTATTTCAGTGTGATGAATGAAATTCACTGAGCCCAGTTGTTCACTAAATTTTATATGTAATGGCAACAGAATAAAAGCCCTCGCTACTTTTCAACAGAGGTAACAAAAGTGTACGCATTCTTTACTCCAGCAGACATTCAGATACTGGCTCTGGTAAAAGCAGAAGCAATGATTTGACTTTTATACTGCCGTGAAAGGGCAAAAAATGAAATGTTCTCAAAGTATAAAAGTATAAACTCAGTTTTGAAAGAACATTTCCAAAATGATGGAGCTGAGTGAATGAATGGAATGATAAACATTCATTTTTAATGTCAGAACTCAAAGCAGAAAACCTTTTCTCTCTTGTCCTCTATTTTGTTCCGGTCTTGTCATGACGTTTATGCAGTTTTCACCTCGTTTAAAGTTTCCATGCACGATATTTATTAATGGATGCACCGAGAGTCTTTTTGTGTGTTATTGTCCCATCCATTTAAGTTCTAAAAGTCCAATCATTCATGTCAAAGTAACAAGCCTGAATTGAAAGTAAAGATATATATATATATATATATATATATATATATTTTAAAATTTTATTTCAAACATGTAGACAAAGAAATTAAAACAAAGCAAGACCCACCAACTAGATCAATAGTGATACTTAAAAGGTTGATAGTAAACAATATAATGTACAATGTAGCAATGTGAGTATGTAATAATACAACTAGAAAATAAATAAAGTGACACATGCTCGAAAAGGAGTAGGAAGAAGTATAAGTTTATATACTCCTACCCCTCAATCTACATTTATGTGGAAATGTAGGAAATACAATTTTACGTTTTAAAACCCTCTCATGTATATACCCAAACTTTTCCCAAGAATAATAAGAAATAATTGTAATTCGTCACTTCCCTTATTTGCTTTCCTTTGCAGATAACACTGATTATACTTTGTTTAGATCAGTATGGTGAGTTCTCGTAGCTGTTTTTGAAGAACACACCTCACTTTTGAAGAACAATTTTGACCTTGTTATATTTGTCATGCATCATATTTATTGATGGATGCACCAAGAATCGTGTGTGTGTGTGTGTGTGTGTCCCATCCATTTCAGTGCAAAACCAACTTCAATAATTCATGTCAAAGTACTTTAAAATTGAAGTAACAAGCCATAATTTAAGGTAAATATTTTTGTTTTGTTTTAAAATGTAGGCAGTAGAAGAAGAAAAAATCAAATACGAACCCATCATGTATAATAATGAATAGGGGTGCGTATTGGCAAGAATCTGGCGATACGATACGATTCACAATACTAGGATCATGATACGATATATCATGATACTGTTAAAAAGGTAATTTTTTTTTATTTGTTTCTGTTTTTAAAATTATTATTTCCTTGAAGAATTGAATTAAACCAGAAATATGCACAAATACTAAATGAACTTTTATTTGATCACAACAGGATCTGATGCTATATCACAAAATGTTCCTGTGTTAAAACTGTTACAGAGATTACAGTTAAAGATGCTGCTCAAATGTTCATATTCTATTAGTTCATAGCTTTATTTTTGTGTGATCCCAGCAGAGGAACAGTAAGAAGTGCTTTTAGGATGTTTCAGATAGCCATTATTTAATAAAACAGTGTTAACTAATAAATAAAATATAAGCAATAAAACAATAAAAACAAAAATGAACTTCTGCGATATCTGCATTTGAATAAATACCTACAAATATCGATACAGTGCTTTTTAATATCGATACAGTATTGTGAAATGAAATATCGTAATATATTGCAGAACTGATATTTTCTAACGCCCCTACTACTGAAATATTTATCCTCCATTACTTCCTACATTTTCTTGTCTACATTGATTTAAACTTTACTTTTAAGCCAAAACTCACGTCACTTTTAAAGAACAATTTTCACCTTGTTATGGTTGTCATGCTCGGTATTTATTGAAGGATGAACAGAGAGTCTTTTTTTGTGAGTGTTACTGTCCCATCCATTTAGGTTCTAAACAAACTTGTCAAAGTATATTTAAAAAAAAAAAAAAGCGTGAGTTGAAAGTGAAGATATTTGCGATGGACCCCCGCATGTGCCCCCACCTGACTGCACCTTTACAGACTGGAACTACACCCATAAATGGACATCCATCAGTCCCGGTGCATCTACAGTCTGTCCGTCTGTCCTTTACTGTGGTTCTCTTCTGGTTTCTCTTTTTTTCCACTTGGTTTTTTCTTGCTGAGAGGAAGCATCTAAGGACAAGAGATGCCCAGGACATTAATCCATTTCCTTCATTGACTGTTTATTTGTCTTTATTATGACATTTAACTAATTCTATAAAGCCCTGTGAGGTGACCTTGTTGTGATATTGGGTTCTACAAATGAAACTGAATTGAATTTTTGTTAAATATGGGGAATCAATTTTCAAAAGTTAAAGTATAATAATGAAGTATTTGTTGCCTACATAGTTGCTTCCCAGAGTTACTTAGTGTCTAAAAATGAGTCTAACTTGTTAAGATCAGTCAGGTGAGTTCGTCAAATCATTACAAGTGTTGATTTCACACTTCTCCTGTTGTGTGGGCATGAGTTTAATTACTACATAACCGCTGTAATGATCTAAAGGAAAGCCTCAGGTGCAACACAGAGCTGCTCATGTCACAGAGTGTGGGTGAAAGTGAAAAACAAAATCAGTGTGAGCTCAGAGACTGTTTGCCATCACGTTGACATCCAAACGTGTGATATTCTCCCCACGATGAACTCAGCTGGAGAGAGTTTAGACATTTCACTGCCTTCCACAGACGGGAGGGAGCCGTCCAATAACACAAGGACAAAGGACTTGCTAATTAATGTTATCTGCTGTTTTTTGGCAGTGATGTGAGGTGTGGTGGCACACTGCCACTCCCCGACAACAGGAGGCGCCACTCCTCGACTGCCACTCAGACTGCGCTAAGGGGGAAGATTTCAGACGAGGCTGACAGTGAATTGGCGGTAAGAGATAGAGAGCATTCTGCTTCGAACGTTGGGAATCTCGCCTTGGGTTTCAAGGGAAATGTTTCTGGCAGTTCTCCTTCCTTTGCTTCCAACAGTCTGGCCAGACACAGTCATGGGCAGCCGCAGTAAACAGCATTTGTAATGGGATATTAGCCTGAGCTGTTCCCTCATTTGGAGTGTCTGTCTCATTTCATGGCTGACATCTGAGAGCTGCAGAGGTGTATTTTAGGCAGCGAACACCCACCTTAATCTACTGGATCTAATCACTCCTGGCATCTGTCAGTCACACGCTGATGATTTGAGCCCAATGTAACGGCATCTGGAGAGAGAGCCAGAGTGAGTTTGAATGTGCAGGTAATGGCCGCGATAAATGAACGTGATGTAACCTTTAGCCCATAGGAGAGCCACTAAATGCACTCGGAGGCGACATAGAGGACTCGTGATGATATTCACAGCTACTCAAACAGACGCAGTAATGGGCTCTTTATATTCTCTGACAGCAACTGGCACAGAACGTGGCTGAGCCCTTTGGTGTCCCCTGTGACAGTTAAAGTCAGAGGTTGGGCCTTATTTATGAATATTTATGAACAAACAGCCCAACAATAATGATGGAATGAGTTTGTGGAGTATTTCCTATTCAGTGTCTACACCCAGGCACAAAGTGGGTTAGACAAGGTAAAGTGCTGCTAAAATACCACTGTAGATAGGATTTATGTATATATAGTATTTCTACAATTTTCTTGAAGGGTCAAAGGGTCAGTTTTAATGTTGCTCTTTCTTTTGACTTTCTGTGTACAGGGTTTCTGTAGGTATCAGCAAACCAAATTGAATGTAATGCTCATGTCCAACTGCAGATACGCTTTTATATACATACAGTTTACCATCAACAGGCTTTAACCAGGTTCTGAATAGTTCCCCCTCTGTTGACTTCTGCTGAAACTTGCATTTTCCCATTTTTCCGACATTTGCTAAAATTCCCTCCACTCTTTCACCACAGCATGAGCACACTCACAGCATTCCAAGCATCCGGTGTTGTGACTTGGTGCATTGGCCATAAACAAGAGTCAATAAAAGGTTCCACCTGTCAGTCATCACACTATACCTATGCTTTTGTTTCCATCAAGTGCATTTACGTTTTTAATGCCTCTAGACATCAAATTTAATGCTTTTTCAGGGTTTTCCCCAGAAATTTATAGTATCCTGGCCCCCCTGCCCGGCACATGAGGGTGTTTTTCTGACCGCTCCTCCTCAGCTACACAGGCCGTGGTCACCGCCAAGGATGCAACAAAAAACGCAGAGATCGTTCTCTGATCATCAGGCTTCATATAACGCTTGTGTTTGGTCATAGTTCGTGTCATCTGGATGTAAAGAAGAAGTGAGTTTACGTGCGCGGTCAGATCCCGACCAATAGCGCTTGATTTAGTGCATTAGATAGATAGATAGATAGATAGATAGATAGATAGATAGATAGATAGATAGATAGATAGATAGATAGATAGA
>JAQQZY010000009.1:26296045-26312346 GCA_030068375.1 Ostorhinchus rueppellii | reverse complement strand
ACTTTGGTCATTTATTTTCTGATTCATCTTATTAAACTATGTAAGATTTAGCACATTTAATGTCTGAAGCAGATATTGTCTAAGAAATTGTAGCGATCAGTTTATCGTTTACACATGTACGTTAGAACTTAGGTTACATTCACACAGCGGGTCTTAATGCAGAATTCAGATTTTTTTTCTGTGCTCGTTCATATTACAAATTAAATGCGACTTCTCTCAGTTCTTAGTATGAACTGAATCCGACCCTGAAGAGACCTGCATGTGTAAAAGAGGTTCTGACCTAAAACTGAACCATGCAGAACACACTGTGTGCTGGAAGAGGGATACATCGAAAACATGTAGGATACAGGCCCTCGAGGACCAGGATTCCCCTCCCCTGGTGTAAACTGTGGATCAAAAAACAACCAGTTTCACAAAGACAATAATATACATAATAACTTTCTACCTTCATACGGCTTATAATCAAACTCATCCATGCAGAAGAAACACTGTTATTTCAGCATCAAACTACACAGAGCTGTGTCCAGTGGAAAAAACAATAACAACAGAACTTTTAGATTTTATCACTTGTTTCAAAGCGATTCTCATCCTATCTTTTTACGAGTAGGCAGAGTGACTCACTACTCCCTCTAGTGGACACGTAACTCCTGTCATTAGTTGCTTTTCCATTTTTTCATACTGATATAGAAACGGACCCCATGTCCTTGATCCTGGGTCTTCCAAGTAAATGCGTAAAAACAACAGCTGGAAAAAGACTGTATAATGTTTCTAATATTTGCAGCAAGGAAAAATACTCAATTATAGTGGATCAGTAGTTGCTTTTCCATTAGGTTTATGCACAAAACTTTACCGATATTTACTAAATGTTGAAAAAACGAAAGTGTGTTATGTCAGTTTTTCCATTAAATCACAAATGCGACAACATGAGCAGTCATTCCATAAACATGGTGACAAGCATAAATATCCTGTTGATTTAGAAATATATCTGTTATTATTATATATTACCCCTCTATCTTGTACAAAATTTTCAAAATAATTTGATTTCCTGGTGTGTCTACACAAACCACGCCATGTTTGTTTTAAAACTCTTCTTCACTTGTATCATCCGTCAACATTGTTTTTTTTGTTTTTTTTTTATTTCTGTGTCTCTACTTACAGAAAAAGTTCTTTCCATTGCAGTTTGCAGTGATATACCAATTGCGCTATGCTCAAAGAAGAAAGATCCAAGAGTTTTGGTGAAATTATCATTTTTCCATCGTTGAATTTTTATGCACAAGTTATATTTGTGCAATTTGAGGGTCAATGGAAATGTGATGAGTGTAAACAGATGTAGTTCATGTCTCTATAATCCAATACATTGGCAACTTTGGCATTTCTTTATTCCAACCACTCTCATGACTTTAGATAAGTTTTAATATTGAAAAAACAGGAATTCCATATATTTACATACTTTGCCTTTAAAAAGACCAAAGCACAGGTCGTGGTTAAAACAAACTTATGTTATTATTGGAGGAGAATCACTAATCCACACTGGGGTGTCTAAAAACAAGATAAAAACACTAAATCTGAGGGAAAAGGTCCTCAAAACAAGTAAAACATCTGTCCATGCAACAAGATCATTTCACTTGACAAGATTTCTTGATTAAGATTGTTAAATCTAGAATTAAGCATGTGGTAAGAACCATATAATTTTCAGAGCAGTGAAAGAGTGCAAGCTTGTTTGTGGGTAGATTTTACCCATTGGCATTTTCAGGTATATGGAAACACCTGGTGGTTTCAAACACCGTGGCCATGGGCATTTATTAAAGCAAAAGTTGTTTAAGTCCTGGCTCTGGCTGTCCATGTGTCGAAGTGTCCTTGAGCAAGATGCTGAATCCTAAAATTGCTCCCAGTAGGGTCTTGGGCAGCGCCTTGCATGGCAGCAGCCGCCTACTGGTGTATGAGTGTGTGTGTGAATGGGTGAATGTGAGGCTTTGTAAAGCGCTTTGGGCACCATGAAGGTGTAGAAATGCACTATATAAGTACAGTCCATTTACCATAAAGCAAAAGCTATAAAAGCTGCATGATGATAACACTCTTTAAATAAATGTTCTACATGCATGCAGAATCTGAAGTAATATGGGTCCACTTCCTATTTTTAGTGCAGCTAACATTTTTAAACAGTAAATTCCTGTTCTACACGGCATGACCTTAAATGACACTAACGTTTAGACCTCGTTTTTAACTTCAACCATAAAGAACTTCTTTCGTGCTTCTTACTTTTTTTCAGAAACAAGAGAAGTTTTTTTTTAAATCCTAAAACTCCAGGTCAATTTCCATCTTGTGTTGTGTCATGGTTTGTCTTCAGGGATGAATCCATCAGATCCAGTCGACTGGCTGGGCGTCAGCGGCTCGTGTGTTGCTCATCGGATAGGCGGAATAATGGCAGATTCATTTCTGGTGTCTGTCAGCGGATGGAGGGCTGCAGGCACACCCTGCTCTGAACACTGCAGCACAATAAAAACACGGCAGGAAGCATTCCCTCCTGACCCATCTCAGAGGGTGTGGGCCTAATAAAAGAGATATAAGTAGCCTGTCATCAAACCCATGCGGAGATGACTGCGGTGCTTGTTGTTATTTTTATTTTATCTGCAGCCCTGAAATGAAAGCTACTGTTTGATTGCACTGAGAGCGACAGAGAAAGCAAAGCAAGACCTTCTTCATTCACTGGAAATTAAAGTCAAACCCTGTGAGTTCTGAGGGAATTGTGGATTGAGGTTCAGCAGGATGTGTTTTATTGCTCCGTCTTCCATTAGGTCAGCTAGCTGTTGTTAAATGTGTGAAATTTCTGTTTGTCAATTATCTGATGGTGTGAGATTATTCAGAAGTGGCTGCATAGAATTCCTAACTTCACACGGCTTTAACAGCTGTAAAGTAAGATCCTGATGCAGAGTCAAAGAAAGACGAGCAGTAAAGCAGCTGAAGTCGTGATAGTCGCAGAATGTTGCACCTTTGAAATGAGAGAAGATGAATTTAATGAGGAAAAGTGGTGCGGTCTTTGTGTTAAAATTGTTCTTCAGTGTACCTTAGAAACATGTGGGGGGAAAAAATCTACAGCAAAGGTTGGTCAAATAAAATCTGTGGCCAGGACTGTACAGGAGATTATCCATGTCAGAGATGTTCTCACCTACAGGAAGCTCTGAGTTTGTGCAGCATCTGGCATACAGCAGGAGGACGTATCTACAATGTCAGTGAATGGGTGAAAACATCAGTGTGATGCTGGAGTGTGCCAGAATGTTATTTTTATTCCAAAATCTGACATTAAATGGGCTTTGGAGCTTAATTAAGAACCAGAGGACTTGCAAGTTATAACGTTGAACAGCTGACATAAAGTTGACCATTGATCCACTTATATCAATAGTTATTGCAAGGGTTTCGTCAAATGTGTCAAATGTTCTTGTGTGATTGTAGGTGACGAGTGCATTGACCCGTGGGGAACCATGTGCTCTAGATGTGGTAGATTTTGAGCTGGGGAGGGCTGACATTTGGTCACTTTCATTTGAATAATAAAGCCGCTTTTATAAATAATCCCACATTTCCCTAATTTTTCTTTGAGTTTCCTTCTTCACTACTTCTTTTTAAATTCTATATTTAAATAATGTCCACACATTATCACCTAAGTAACGGTACATTTTTATTGTATTATGTTTTATTATTTTTCTTGTTTATTTGATTTATTTCGGCCTCTCTTGCACTGTTGTATTTCATTTGTATCTTTTTTAAAAAGTGTAATTAAAAAAAAAAAAATAAAAAAATAATAATAATAATAATAATAACCTCTCTGCTGGCATGTCTGTTTCTGCACATGAAATTTGATACCATTGCAATGTGGCCCTATTATTTATCAGTTGCTCGGTAACCCACTTCAATGATGATTCTCTGATTCTGGGCATAGCAACATGATTGTAAGGCTATATAAAATATTGATCCTATCAAGTTACTGTTTTTCCTAGCCTTTTCTTTGACCAAAAATACATAAGTATGCCAAACTGCACCTGTCAGCTCTTTCCAGATTTTGTGTGATGCCCAAGACACACACACAAACAGAGTCCACTTCCCTTTTATAATATAAGAATATAATGATGTGGATTCTTTAGACTGACTGACCTGGGATAAGATAACATAAGATAAGATATTACCTATTCCACTGTGAGAAAATTTCATAGTTAACAGCAACAACATACAACAAGCAAGTGCAGAGAAAAAGACAGGTAGAAAATCCACAAAGGAATGAAAAATTAAATATAAAGAGGAAAAAAAATATTTATAAAAATGTAGAATTTGATTTTTATTTTCATACACACTTCAGTTGCAGATTAAATGTTTAATATTCTCCAGGTTGTGGTGTTCCAGGATCTGATCTGTGGTGTAAAAAAAAGAAAATGTGCCATTAAGAGATAATAAAATACAGACAGTGTTGTGTTGCAGCCCTGTCAGTGTATAGTGATATGTAATGAGTATTTGAGCAATGTAGAATTAAAGATTCTGAGAAGATGCTGTCTCTGTGGTTTATCATTGATTTAACAGCCTTATTTGCTTGTAAAAACCACATGCCAAGACCAAATGTGTTGATTAAAGTATTATCTTCTGATAATAGTGGAGTGTTCCGACCCTGTCAGCTTTTAGCTTCACTCAGATGGTAATAGGATCACCTGACCTCTTAGTCAGTTCTCTGTTGGATCACTGAACCCACTGACGTCTCCATTACATTATGACCTTAATGGAAAACTCATCATAGGGCTCCGCTGATAATAGATCACACGCCTCAGCCTTAGTATTTATTGTCTGTAATCAGTTGTAAACCTATGTAACTGTTATGCATGTAAATATATTCCCACTATGTAAAAAAAACCTCCTTTCACACCAGTCAATTAACTGTTTTTACTGCTCTCACATTAATTTTTACTACTCAATAGCCGTCCACTGTTGGTCCAGGGAATGTAGTTTCCTTTGACATCAGGAGAACTAATAACACCCCAGCCCTGATCTATTTAAGCAGAAACATAAGAGCAGAACACCACTCCCTCACCCAGACACTTTATAGCGCTACCAGCCACTTTATTCCCTATAATAAAGTCCCACTTAAAGCAGCATGAAAATGACATTGGCATTACTGAGCTCCCAGTGCTACTATCAGGCCAAAGTGCTGGAAAAGCTCAGCCAATTAATCAGAGCGCATTACAAGGTTTTCATATTCAGAAGGCTCTGTTTGAGAAAAAGTGCTGTGGAACATTGAATGAAAAAGCTCCTAAAGAGACCGAGAGAGCAGAACTTCTATTTCAGCTTCTCGAAAAGTCTCCTGTCTGATCTGTTTTCTCTCACTTTTCCCTTTTCAGTAAACAGAAACGCTGGCAGATTGGACCGCTTGGCATTTAAATCAACACGACAACAAAATGTATGTAATTACATGATCGTCAAGATGGCCTTTCAGATTTTCCTCACTGGGATATCTTGTTTATTTCACAGCACTTTCCTGTCAAATGTGACACCTATGAGTCAAAGAAATCAACATGATGCACTGTATTTATTTGTTTGAGCGCTTGAATTTATGTGTAGTTCCAAGCTCATGAAAATAATAATAGATGAAAACTTAATAATCAAAAAAAAAAAAAAAAAAAAAAACCCACACACTCGCACACAAAAAGCCAGTGCTATATATGGATATGTTCAAACTGCAGGCAAATGTGTTCCAAATCTGATGTTTTTTGCCCAAATGTGACCTTTATCTGATCTTTTAAAGACAGTTTGAACAGCGCAAATCAGATTTTTTCAAATCTAACTCAGGCCACTTTCATATGCAGTCCTAAATATGATACATATCTGATATTTTGCAATGCAGCTTCAGTCTGAATGGTCAGGTCACATTTTCTATTTATATAGGAAAAATGTCTCTCTCTTTGCGTGCAGACAGGGCTTTTATCTGGATTGTTACAACCAGCTCATATGGGGAAATGGAAGTAACATAAACTCAGGATGTTATGAGTAAAGTGTAGTTATTTATGAACAAAAGTAAAGCGTTTTCTCTTAACAATAAACGAAAGTATGAGGCAACTAACAAGAGTGCTGTGAAAAACGAGAACAAAGGAGACTCTAACCTAGAGTTATAAGTTAATAACTTAAAAGGAAACAACCAAAAGTCTATCCTATTTCTATTCTAAAAAAATAAAGAAAAATACAATACAAACAGGACTTGGTCTTCAAATGAGGCTAACGGAAGATCTCTAGGTGTGAGCAAATATTGAAAACAAATTAGTGCCTCAAAGATTACAATTTTCTCAATACACTAGAAAAAAAGTACAAAGCTCACAAATTCGGAATACAAATGGCGCTTTTCCCTACACCACTCGACTCGGCACGCTACAGCACAACACGACTCTACCCACTTGTCGGACCGGCACGGTTGTGTTTCCACTGCCAGCTGTTACTAGTCGGGACTAGTTGACGTGGGTGGAGTTGGCGGAGTCGACACAGCCGTGCCGTTGTTTTCAGGCGACTAATAAAGTGTCAGTAAAGTAAACAACAGCGATGGAGGCAGTGGATGCAGTACTGCTGCTGTAGTTTATTGTCACTGAAAACGCCTAAACAGACGCAGGTCTGTGTGGGGTGATTATTTCAGATCCCAGAGCTTCATAGCGCGTGTGACAACATTTCCTCCGACCAGTCAGTGGACAGCACTGTTCACATCACGTTTTAGTGCCGGCTCAGCACGGCTAGTCCCACCTCTGAAACAGGTACGAAAAATCATAACAGGTCCCAGGTCCAACCCCCAGTGGAAAAGGGCCATATTGGGATAGTGTCGAACCGTGCCAAGCAGAGCCGTTCCGAACACGTGCAGTGGAAAAGGGCCAATAGAGGCAACGAGGGCTTCACTAATGAATGGGATTTTGTCATGAACCAGTTGGACCAGGTCTGCTCCAGTCGGGTTCAGTTGATGTTTATAACCACAGTTAAAATCATATAGCGTCTAGTGTGTGAAGTCAGTTTCTATCTTATTACCAACCGTAAAGAATGAATGAATAATGAATAAAGTAGTGGCTGATGGCTTTGGATAAAATTAACTCTGTTCTCCAGTGTTGACTTACCTTCCCATCCCATAATAAACTGTTCAGTCCACATTAGACATGCCTCTCCAACCTAAATCTCACCCTGGTTCTTTGATCGTTTTTATGAGTGTTTATTTAATTTTCTGTGCAGTTTCACACAAGTAAATTGTTGGTTGACGTCCATGTTTGTTTTGGTTCAAGAACTTGCAACAGCTGACGGACCATTCGGATGAAAATTGTCCGTCCACTGCCAGACTGCCCACTCGTTACTGACTGGTCATTAAATGTGTCGTATAGTGGATTGACATGGTGATCCCCTCTACCAGTGGAACTTTCTCCTATCATTGGAAAACAGTCTGTATGAGTGTGGTGTTTGCAGGTGTTTGCAAACGATGTAGCTCCCATTTCCATCTTTTTACATGAATATGCTAATATTGGGTAATTACCTAATTTGATTTCTCAAGTTCATTACCATTTATAACAAAGCACACAAGCTTACATAACTAAATTTTTTTTTTTAAAAAAAAAGGCAGTATTTTTAATTTTTATTAAATTAACCTTTTGGAGGTTTTACTTCATCAGAGTTTACTGTTATATCTGATAAACAAGTGAAAATTCTTGATGCAGCACTGTGCAAACTTGGGCCAACATTAAAGTTGTTGGTTTAGTAAAGTTGTTGTGATAGCATAAGTATTTCTCAGTCTCTGTATTAAGATCCAATCTGGATATATGCGAAAACGTATGTGCAGCAAGAAAGACAAGCTTCAGTGAAAAACCAAGCCTGATCTCATGAAATCTCATTGTAAGTCACACCAGTTCTTATGGCATTTGGCGTGCTGTGCATCTGCATTTTTGTCCTTTTGCGTGTTATTCAATGCCATTTGGTCACACGTCAGTTTATGTAAGATCTCCGGTTCACATAACTGTATCCCCTAATCCTAACCCTCAGTATGTGGTGTTTGATGTGGCATTAACACACATGCAGACAGCATATAATGTGTACAGATAACATGCCAATTATGTGGTGTGTATATTTACGCAATTTCATTTAATTTTGGACAAAACAGCTTCTATAAACCAAAGTGGTAGTTTTCAGTGTGACTTTCCCTTGCACATGACATGTCTTTTTCCCTTTTGCTCCGACAATAAGAGGTTTATTGCATTCATTTTCTGATGTTTAATACCAGGTTTGATTCTACACGTCAGATGTTTCTAATTGTTTGTTATGAGAACAGGGGTCACACTAAACAGTGACTTAAACCTTACAATGAATTATTACCCCGCCCCCAAAGGGGAGGCAAGGGCAATTGTTTTTGGTTTGATATATCTCTTTGTATCTTTCTTTGTTAACACTCTAACAGCAAAACTATTGGTTGAATTCATACCAAATTGGGTTTATAGATTGTCAGTGACCCAGAATAGATCTTAATACGTTTTGGGAAAATTAGGTCAAAGTGAAAATTTTTAATGAATTTTTAAAAATCTTTTTTTCCCCATTTACTTATAATGGGTGACATTTCGAATGTCTGTAGCAGCAAAACTATTGGTTGAATTAATACCAAATTCGGTTTATAGATTACCAATATACCAGAATAGATGCCGTTACATTTTGGGGAAAGCAGGTAAATGTTTAAATTTTTTATGAATTTTTAACATCTTTTTTTTTCCCCCATTTACTTATAATGGGTGAAATTTTGTTTATAGCAGTGAAAGTATTGGTTGAATTCATACCAAATTGGGTTTATAGATTGCCAGTGACCCAGAATAGATGTGGTTACATTCTGAGAAAAGCACATCAAAGTTACATTTTTTTATGAATTTTTAAAATCTTTTTTCTTCTCCCATTTACTTATAATGGACAAAATGTCAAATGTCTATAAAAACACCAATTTTGTTCCAATTGACTTCAAACTTGACACATGATGATGATGACATCAGCTGGATCGATGCCAAAATAAGCTACAATACATGCGAGGGGCGGGGTTTGTTGTACTTGGCACCACTTGTTTAGTTCAGTTTTTGTGTGTGTGTGTGTTTTAAAGCTTTGCATACACTCCCCGGATTATCTTGTTGTATCCAAAGAAAATAAAATGAAAAAATGAATATGTATGCTCATTTGAACCCTGTAAAAACAACAAAGCTAAATGTGGTCTTAGACTTTTGCACAGAACTGTATACTCTGAGAAAACAAGAGGGGGAGGTTTATTCATCTGGAAGTAATGATAGTGAACGTTTAAAGTAATGAGACAAATAGAAGTCATATATTAAAAAATGAAAAAAGAACAGAGATGACGGGTGCATGGTGCATGTGTTTGGTTTCTCCTTCACGCTGAGTCCATCTGGTGTGTGTGTGATATTAAACAACAGCGTGGTCGATGAGCCTGCCACGCAGACCGAGGGGCCAATGATCGGCTCAGTAGGAGGATGCTCTGATGGTGGGATGGAGTTGTCATTAGTCATTGTCCTGGGCGCCACCCTCCCCACCAGCCTCTCATTTGTGTCCCATCTCCCCAGCCAATCATATGGCCATTAGTCTTCATTCCTCCTTTTATAGCCGGGGCCCACTCAGTCTAATCAGCTCCTGCTCTCATTTTCTTCACATTGGTTTTATCTGCAGAATCGACAGCACTGGCAGCCCTCCAGCCAGGAACTTCCCCATCAGTTACTGAGCTTTAATAATGCACAAAGAGACACTTCTAATACATAGAGCATTTTGAAATGTGTCTTCTTTAATAAGACGCTGAGGCAGGTAAGATGCAGTGGCATGTTTTAGTTTTAATGCAACATTTTTCAGATGCAGTAAAGAGCTCTTTGGAATTCCAACAGATGTGTACAGTGGAGGAATAAATCAAGGAGATGCTTAAGATTATTAAGGAATTCATCCTAAAGCTTTGAAAGATAGTAATATTACCTAAAGTGTCAAAAAGATACCCAACATCATAAGACTTCACTCAGATGCACCCACTGTCCTTACATTGTCATCTGTTCATGCAGTTCTCACAGGAACAAGGAGTTTGGGCCAAAAATGTTCTTTGTCGGGTTCATCATTGCGTCAAAGTGGTACCAAATTTTAAGAAATTCCTCAAAGGTGTTCCTGAAAATTCATACTCTTAAGACCATATAGAACTGATGTTGCTGTGACCTTGAACTTTGACCCTATGCCACTAAAAATTCTTCAAGCTGTTTTTGAAATGTTGCATTTTAAACACCAGAAAAGCACTCGGAGAGCGCAGACCTCCGCCAAGACAGTGTTTGTACTTTCCTCCACTAGATGGCGTTGAATGACCTCATAGGCAGATCTGTGCCATCATGCCCTATCTCCCAATGATAAAGAATCCTTTAAAAAATTCCTGGATCCAGACGGTGATCCAGATCACCACCAAAATGTCATCACTTGTTCTTCTTACCATTTCTAACAATTCCTGAAAATTTCCTCCAAATTTATTCTGAACTTTTCAAGTTATTTTGAAAACAAACAGACAAACAGATAAACACTGGCAAAAACATTACCTCCTTGGTGGACGTAATAATAGGGATGGGGTGACTGCCAGAAACATTTTTTAAAAGACATATGACAATGACCCATCAAAAAAGCATCCCTTAAGACATGCTGAAGATGTTACATTCATAAGAATAAATGGACATGACTGACCTTGAACTTTGACCTTTGGTTATTAAGCTTCAGATCCTTTATTGTCAGTTTATGTACCAGCCAGAGGTGGGTAATCCTAGGTTCATCAAGTCAAACTCCTGCCACATATTGGTTCCAACCTGTTCACTGAACCAGCCCATTTAGATGAGCACAACTCCTCATCCAGGTAGATGGGAAAATTACTGGAATCACCTGTGTTCAGTGAACAGGTTGGAACCAATATGTGGCAGGAATTTGACTTGATGAACCTGGGATTACCCATCTCTGGCACCAGCACCACTTCTGGTTTTATCCATCACTAGAACATGCAGGAACACACCACACACTGCAGACTAGAAGCAGCAGGCCTGCTATATCAGCCAGCTCTGGGAGCAAATGAGGGGTTAAGTGCGTAGCCAACAACTTTTTCTGGCAGTCCATGGAATCGAACCGGCAACCCCTCTCCAGCCAACTCTCCAGCCCTCAAGGCCATTTTTACTCAACCAGTGTGCTTTGACACATCAGATTGTCGTGAGAAGTCATCAGGTGTGCGGGGGAAGATTATCCAATTTCACCTGATTGGTTCTGTAAGCAAACAGCAGGATATAGATCCATACGACTGCGCGCACCAATGATCCACTCTACACTGGTACAGGTCATTTGGATGTTCAGAGGCTCTGTCGTTACCATGGAAACACCGCCATCTTCTACAACAGTGATTCACCAGTAAAACCAATGGAGCTGAATCACTGACAGTGGATGGACACATTTGTTTTATGTTCAGTTAATGATAGATTTTCCTGAAAAAGTCACTTTTTTCCAATGTTTTTTTTCCTGTTTTTATACAATAACCTTTGAATTTACTCGAGCTTTTATGAAGTTCTACATGATCAGTGAATTAAGCACAGGAAAATAAATGAATTTTACTGGAAAAAATGCTAAATTCAGGGAATTATATGATAATAAATGGTGATAAATCAATTAGCAGAGGTTAAATAGAGAGAAAAACTGACACAAGAGTGACACTGGGTCGTTATGGGTTCAAAACTTCACAGCTTGGCAAAATGCAGTACACACATGAAAAAAACAAGGGGATAAATAAGTAAAACAGTGATAACACAAGATGCAAAGTGAGCTAGAACAACAAAACACAACCACCATAAAAACAAAGATAAATTAAAATCTGGTAAAACAACATAGGAAATTTAAAAAAAAAAAGTCACCGGTTGATTAAAAGCCAACGAGAAAAAGTATGTTTTTAGATGTGATTTAAATAAAGGCAGAAACTGAGCCTGAATCTAGAATCTTTAAGGTGATTAAATTTATAAACGGCATAGCTGATTATTTTCCTTTTAGTTCCAGTGCATAAGATGAATCAAGAGTTGTCTTTTTTTTTTCTTTTTTTTTTTACACCTAAAATATTGTTTGCCTCAAATCAGGAATACTGTACAGGCAGGTTAGTTGTATCCCCGACAGTGTGGTCTTAAAACACAACATCAACTGCTTTCTGTGCAAGACCAACATAAGGATAATAGTAAAAATGCATCCAAGACTGACACCTATAAACCCAGCATGTTAGATTGGTAACTCTTTGATACTTAAAGAATCTTTTTGTAATATTTCCTCTTTAAACCTTTAACTTTAAACATTAAAAGTATCGTCATAATGTGCAGAAATGACAGGTCTGACGTTCTGCTGGTATGTCACTGTCTCATAATAAGACCACTTTGTGACCATTAGGGCATCCAGTCTGCTCTCACTCTAACAGGAGATAATAACTTAAAAGCACTGCTGGTATTTATAATAACACATTTATGGTTAGTTCTTCATTCAGTAAGCAGGAGGATCCTCTACTTTACTGTGGCTGGACATGTTGCTGTGCATCTCTGATCAGTTCATTATCTGTTACTACACTGAAATATGTACTCAAAGTGAAGTAATGCAGTACTTGCAATTAGCATCTCATTTTAACCCACTACATCTTGATGAAATACTACAAAAAATGCAGAATTTGAGGAGGAGGGTTCTTCAGCTCCCTGTTATAAAGAGCAGTTGAGCACAGAAGCAGTCTGTATTATGAATGTATCTGCTTCCTTCTTCTGTTGATCCAATCCAAGTCAATTCAACTCTATTTTTTAAAGCACTTCAAAACAACCACAGTGGACCAAAGTGCCATACAGAAAAATAAATAAATGAAAATATAACAGACAATCTAAAGAATAGATTAAAAACATAAAATCTGTACAATTAAAACAACAAATTAAAAAAAAAAAGAACAATAACAGCAATACCAAACTAGAAAAGCACTCGAAGAGCGCAGACCTCCACCAAAGTAGTGTTTGTACTTTTTTTTTTAAGGTAGTGTTTGTACATTCCACCACTTCCTGGATCCAGACAGTGATCCAGATTGCCTCCAAAATGTAGTCATCTCTTCTTTGACCCATAACAGACATATCCTGAAAATTTCATCCAAATCCGTCCATAACTTTTTGAGTTATGTTGCTAAAAAACAAACAAACAAACCCACAAACCCTGGCAAAAACATAACCTTCTTAGCGGAGATAATAAAACAACTGAATAAGAATGATACATTTAAAACATCTCACAAAAGCCAAGGAGAAAAAATGGGTTTTAAGAAGGGATTTAAAATCAGACAGAGAGAAGGCCTGTCTGTTCGTGTATTATATGATTGAATATTTTGGAGTATATAATTACAAATGACCTCAAAGGTTAAACTACATCGATATTAGGGACATTAGCTCTCCACCTCTAATAATCGATACCTTCTTTTGCCTGATCCTGCACATTAAATGAAATAGTAACATTTATACTTAACTCATTAAGACCCAGTGTGACTTTTGTGGTAGTTCCCAAATGATTTTATTTTCTTTAAAAGGCTCATATTTTGCTTAACCCACTTTTGTTAGTCTGTGGTTCATTTATTTGTGTATTTGGATCCTAATAGTTCATAAAGTCTGAATTTGAACACTCCGGGTGCTGCAAAGCTATGTTTGTTAATTTTTGGCAAAAATTAAGTGGATTTCAACAATCTGTTTTAATCCCTGCTTAATGAGTTACATTTTATAACTAGTCATTCCTTGACATTTGCACATATAAGGTCAAGACTTCTGACAAACATTTCTCTGAATACGTCATAATTGTTTTTCAGGAGCAGTGGTTGAAGTAAAAACTGAAAATATGTCCAAACTTTGAGCCAATTACCTAAAATGTTCAGTTGTTGGTTGAACAGGACAGAGCAGCACAGCCAATAACCTGGAGGGGGTGGGGCCTGAAGTGGCTCGTGTGCATTTAAAGGGCCAGCGCTCCAAACCACCTTTCTGGTGTCATTACTCAGAAATAGGGTTGAAGATGGACCTGTGGAGTTGAATGAATGAAGAATTCAGACGCAAGCAGAGCATTTACAGTTTATGTAGAGCACAGGGAAATGTTTAAATGCATGATTCCATTTTTTTTTGTAAAAAGCAACAATCATTCATTTAACATTTCTTAAGTGATTTGTCACTGTTTATTATGAAATAATCCTTGTGTTTTGCATTTTTTCAGTGAAAATTAGGTATTTTCCAATATTTAATGTTCATAAAGACCCAAAAAACAGAAAAAGTGAATTTTTTTTTTCAGTAAAATCTATCTTTAACTCTACATAAAACGTATGTCTAGGACTGCTGTCATTCATCCAACTGCATGGGTTTTACTGACGAATCAATGTTGTTGAAGATGACAGTGTTTCCATGGTAACTCCAGAGCCTCTGAACATTCAAATGGATCATACCTGATGACCGTGAACAGATGAATAACTGTGTTTTACACCAATTATTATTTACATGTATTGATAGGATTAGTGGACCAACAGGTATTAAACAGTTTAGATCAGTAGATGGTTTTGGTTGATGGTGAGTGCTTGGGTCTTTATGGGTTATTGTTGTACAGGTTTCCTTACAAATTGCTACTCAGAAAAAACAAACCTCAAATTGTGTTGGTCTGGTCATGTATTGTTTTGTGCTTCGCTGCTGTGCACATGTCTGGGTAGGACACTGAGGGCAGACAGCTCCTTTCCACCTGGGACACAGTCAAATGATTGCTCTCCTCTGTACATTTGACTGGTCTCGACTGAAAAATCCCAAGTCATTCAGTTCTGTTCTATAGTGAAACTGCTTGAGGGACAGAGTGTGGGCCGAGTCTATCAAAATGCTGTCTGGAGACCTGCTGACCTTTCATATTCAGGAATGACTGAATGAAGCCAATGCAGTGTTATTTGTATTCGTATATTAGATTGTTTTACTGACAAGAAAGTTTGCCACTTTAAAAACTTTCATATCAACGATGTCATCCACTAATACATCAATATCTCTTCTCTTATACTTGCTTTTATGTCTCTGCAAAACAGATCTCAGACATTACTAAAAGCCACTGTCCGACACATTGTTTTCATTGCCGTAGCTTAATTTCTCACGTCTGACACAACACCCGCGCTAAAATGAGAAATGGATCTTAAATTGAAATTGTATTTTTCATTACGCCTTCATATACTCAGCGCAGATGGAGCGAGTTTACAGGAGTAAACGTCACTTATTGTTTCCAGCACATTCCTCATTTCCCTCTAACAATCTTCATTATGGCTTTATTTGTTTGAAAGATGCAATTGTTGTGTTGGAGCTCTGTTTTCTCACCCTATGGATTGACTGCTCTGAGGGGACTCCGCCAGCCGCTCACAATAAATGAGATGTGGCATGGCAATCTGTGGTAAGAGGCTCAGGTCATAATAAGTGCCCTCATACATAAATTACCTAGTTAATGCACAGCTAATCATCCAGACAGACTGAGGGCAGCACCCGCTGGCACTGTGTATGTGCAGTTACATTGCATGAAATAGGATTGACATCAACAATCAGACTCTACTGATGGAAGTCTGCATGTGTCGGCGGAGGCAACTCTGTAAATACTTTCATGCAGTGAGCACGCAGCCACAAAGGAAAACGGGAGCTGGGCTCAAAGTTTGCAGAATTTACTGTGTTACAGTGATTAAGGGATCACAGCAGACACATTTAAAGAAGTCCTGAACTCCTTATCAATGACGAGATACGCTGTATGGGTTTGTCCCTCTCTTTAAAGTTGGTGTAATACTGTGGCCATATTGTTGAGGAGTATTTTTGGCTCCAGCAAGACAGTGAAATAACACCCACAAAGGCAAGGTTGGTTTATATATAATATGATGATATGTATGATATGGTTGGATGATGGATAAATCGCAGTGTAGCTACTGTAGTAGACGAGGAGGGTTTTCAGACACTACACAGTGGTTCAAGATACGGGTTAAAACATGATATTAGAAAACTGTCTGAGAGGACGTTTTAGAGGCAATTTGAAAGATTAGGGTTGCATTTTTTTTACCTCCGCCAAGGAGGTAATGTTTTTGCCGGTGTTTATCTGTTTGTTTGTTTGTGTTTAAAATAACTTGAAAAGTTCAGAATAGATTTGGATGAAATTTTCAGTAAAACCCCATATGAATGAGTAAAACATCGAAGACCGCGACGCCGCCCGGCATGGCGCAGCCGGGGCCCCACCCTGGA
>JAQQZY010000009.1:26192161-26214311 GCA_030068375.1 Ostorhinchus rueppellii | reverse complement strand
ATCTATCTATCTATCTATCTATCTATCTATCTATCTATCTATCTATCTATCTATCTATCTATCTATCTATCTTTCTGAAGGATCGAAATAGAGGTGATTTGTCTGATTTTCTCGTAAACTGAACAACACAGTGATGTACTAATTAAAGTCATTACACCCTAAATCATGTAATAACTGAACTCAACAACTGTTATTCTCTTTAAATCTCCAATAAGTTGTTTTGGGGTTTTTTTATACAAACTCTCCAAATCGATTTTCTTCACCTGTGTCACCTTCGTCAAAATCTGGAAGCATGAATTCTGGGTAATTGCCTGTTTTTTGACAGACTGAACTGGACCTGGTAACTGAAGTCCAAGACAACTTTATTCTTTTATTTTTCCACTCTGTGATTTCCTCAAGCAAAAGGCACAGAACTGCTCTTACAGTGTGGGACTAAATACAGTGATGTGAGGAGGAATGATGGCTGTGTCAGAAATAACACTGTCTCATGTTTTGGTCGAGAAGCTGAAAACGGATATGGGTAAAAGAAGAAGGGAGCAACAGAAAAAATCCAAAGAGAAAGCAGCTGACACTAAGAGAATGCAGGATCTAGAGAGGCAGGTTAGTCCCACAAGTAAAACGACAAATATCTAATTTCCCTCCATCCTTTGTTTCTGTCTGTGTAGTTTAAGTGGATTCTTGTCTTTACCAGGTCAAGGAGCTGGAGCACATATTGAGGAATAGAAATCCAAACTCCCTGCCCGCTCTCATCTTCGCTGCAGCCTCTGCGAGCAGTCAGGAGGGTACGGACGCTGTTAAGGCAGCTCCTCCCAGCCAGGTCACCGTCCTATTGGAGCGCAGGATTCAGAGGCTTGAGGCGGAGCTGGAGAGTCACGATGAAGAGTCCAAGCGTAGCCTACGGGCTATGGAGCAACAGTTCCAGAGAATCAAGGTAGATGTTTTAGAAAATGTCACCCCCTAAAGAGGATTTTGTAAAACTGAGAAGCAAAGCAGATATTTAACCCTTAAAGACCCAGAACTGCTTTTGGGTTAACCAATAAAGAGTGCCAGGAACAACAAACCCCGCCCCTCATGCGTTTTGTAGCTTATTTTGGCATCGATCCAGCTGATGTCATCATATCAATTGCCTCTATATATGTGCCAAGTTTGAAGTAAATTGAAACAAAATTTGAAATTTCTCTGATTATAAATAAATGGGAGAAGAAGAGAAGATTTTAAAAAGTCATAAAAAATGTGAACTTTGACCTACTTTTCCCAAATGTTAACCATATCTTTTCTGGGTCACTGGCAATCTATAAAGCAAATTTGATATGAATTCAACCAATTCTTTTCCCGCTAAAGTGTTAACAGATAAAGAAACAAACAACCCAAACCAACCAACCAACCAATACGTCTTGCCTCCCCATCGGTGGGTGGGGTAATTATCACTAACTTTGCAGCCCCTGCTGAGAAATGACTTGGAACAGTGGGAATCGAGGCAAAAAAAAAAATACATTTAATTAATACATTTTCTTAAATTCTAGGAGTTCACATTTTTGCCAGTATGGCTGTGAGATGGGCATTAAATTCAGTTCTAAGTAGTCTTTAAAAGGTCTTAAAAAGTCTTAAGAACCCTGTTTAAGTGAGTTATCAACACTTGTTATAATATTATCCTCTGCATTTTACATTTTTCAGTTTAAATTTTGATATTTTCCTATAATTATTCCACTGATCATGTTGGTAGTCATAAAAGTTCAGAGTAAATTTAATGGTTGTTGTATCAAAACAGAGAAAACTGAAGAAAAAGGGCCTTTTATGATAAAATACAACATTAACTAAACATAAAAACAACTGCTTCCGTCCACTGTCATTGATCCAACTCCATGGGTTTTACTGGTGAATCAGTGTTGCAGAAGATGGCTGTGTTTCCATGGTAACTATGGAGCCTCTAAACGTCCAAATGGGTCATATCTGATGAACATGAAAAGATGACAAACTGTATTTTACACCAATTACTCACATGAATTGATAGAATGAGTGATGTGACAGATATTGAATATTTTAGATCAGTAAATACTTTTGGTTGCTGGTGTTTTTTTTTTTTTAGGTTATGAGTTAAGTGACGTCGCCCACAGTGTCACGCATAAGCACTAATTTATCATGTAAAAGCTTTCAGTCTCAAGTTAATATCAGAGTTTTTCACTGTGAGTCGACTTCACCTCTCCACTTATGTCTATGAACAGTCATCTGTTCCTTCCTTCGCCACCCACACTATATATACTATAACCCTGAAGACTTAGACATCAGAAGGTATTTCAGCACTTTCTTGTACACAGAAGGAAATGTATCCTTCTTATGGCTGAATGCTAATTCCATCGTTATTTCATGCAGCCAGTTGCTAAATACATTAACATATTTACCGAACAGAAACATCATGCTGTAAACTTTGTTTCTGTGGTTGTTCACGTTGTCATATATATGCAGAATTTTCTCCTTGGGGTCTGAGGGGATATGGTGAATCTGGGGTCAGCTAAGAATTTTTTAAAAGTAGAAACTGTGCATTAATTTTCATATAGTTATAGATTATTTCACCTTTTTCTTGAAGTTTCTTGACAATAGAGAAACACAAGTGGAATTTTGTCACGCCACAACAAAAATATTTAATGTTTTTCAGAAAGGAATGCATAATGTCAACTTATTATTATTTCCATATCTGTGTACAAAGATCTGAGTTCCCCACAGCAAAGAAAAACCAACATGAAAACATTAGATCTGAGAAAAATCATTCATTTAAGTTTGACACGTTCCACATTTATATCCATTATTTTTGACATACGATGGTTGGGGAAACCCTGTAACCAGATCAGATTTGGTGTCCAACATGTGTGAATAGTTTGAAAAGTCCCTTCTTCAATATGAACATGGTTTAAACAAAAAAAAAAGTGAATAATCTTCAGCTGTTTTTATGAGCTTCAACACTTCATAAAAATTGACCAGTATGAAACTGAACAGGATGTGTTAATGAGTTTTCAAAGGTAGAGAGCATATGTTGGGTTTTTGTATATGATAAAATGATGGTAAAACTTGCCTATATTAATTTACATTGAATTAATACTTACATATTTTGATCTATTTTTATGACAAGTACTTTTTTTTGGGTGTATTATATCAGGCAAAAATCACCCGATGATAGTGATGGTGTTAGTTTTTATAGTGTTCCATAGACATTATATAAACAAACATTTGACCAGAGACAAGGATAACTATGGGTTGAAGAATAGTGAATTGAGGCAAGATATATCTGTAAACCTTGTGCTGTCAACATCCTGTCTGCACATGGAACAGAGTATGAGGCAGTATGTACAGACAGCAGCCGACCTTAGAGCAGACATGTGCTTAAACCCTTATGAGTTACATCAGAATTTCTCTAACAGTTATCATGTCTGCATTTGATCTTTTTTTGCTTTTGAATGTAAATGTTTGTAAAATGATGGAGGAGTGCGATCATTTTTCCTTTAGGAGTGACACTGACAAAGCTGTGTATAAGTCTGTGCTGCCTGCTTTGAAGAACCTTTCCTGTATTCATGAAATTATCTCCAGTCAGTTCGTGACATTATCCCCCAATGCCAAATATCTCAAAGTGGCATTTACTCAGCCTTTAATCCTTCTACTGGGACTGTACATCATGCCAGCAATTGTTCCCCAAATCCAGAATAAGAACCCGAAATGCACAGGGTTGTTTCTTTTTAGGATCTCACCAGGTTATCAGATCCACTTCAGCTGAAGTGTGGGATATTTTTGTGTTTGTATTCACCCTGCAGCTTCGCTATGAGCAGCAGATCTCAGAGCTGGAGCAGCAGCTGGAGCAGAAACAGCAGCTGGAAGCAGAAGCTTTAGTATCAGCGACAGAACCACAGACGATGTTACAGGTTCAGACTCTGAAGGAAGAGCTACAGCGAGTGAAGGCCACCCACCAGCAGAAAGAAACATCTTTACAGGACAAAATTGAGACTCTGCAGCAGCAGCTCCAACACAAGGTGAGCACAGCAGAGAATAAAGTCTGCTCTGAACTTCAGCATCACTAACAATGCCAGTGAAAAGTGTGTTAACCCTTTATGTGACAAAGTCCCAATATTGCAACAAGCAACATAATAGAATGAAACGGATCATAAGTCCAGATAGTTGCCATATGTTGTTACCACCTCCCACCAATAGATGCTGAACATGTGCCCCTTCAATCCTAACACTATTTCAGGGCATGTTTCTATAGAAAGTGAAGGTGAAAATTAAGTTTGAATGGCGTGCTCCGGAGCTGGTTTAGTAAGAAAGTAAGTAAAGTTTATTTAGTTTTAGTTTTAGTGGATAAAGATGGATTTGGCTACTCTGCTGCTTAGCTAAAAAGCTTCTAAAATTTAGTACATTTTACTTTCTATTTGTCGTCAAGACCACACCATCCAAGACCAAGATACTTCAGAGATCAGAGGGTTTTGAGACCAAGACAAGACTAAGACTTTTAAGGGTCAAGACCAAGACTGTACAGTGAAAAATGATTAGTGTACGTGAACAACGTAAGAATTCTTTATTTTAAGATTGATTTGCAGTAACTGTAACGGTGACAAACGGTTTCTGCACTTTTTTGAAGCACCACAGTGCAGGACATTTCAGTTCTTAGTTTTTTTTCCTGTCAAAAATCCAGCATCCATCAACTGAACAGCAGCTGTTTCTTTCATAGAATCACAGCGTTAAAGTGATGGGAACATAAAAAAATATAAAGTGAAGGGAACATACAGAGCCTGAATAAAATACAGTGACAAAACACTCAAACGCCTTCACCATCCAAAACAAACCCATGAATATATATGCCTTGTTTTTTGTCGTGGTTTTTGTTTGTTTGGTTTAGCATGTCATTTTACACATGTATTCTTTGTGGTTTTGGAAACCATCTGTGTGGTTGCTGCCCTGTGATGTCACAATATGCAGTAAATTTACTCCCATCATATACTCTGGGTCATACCCAGTATTCTTTTCACTTACAGCATGCCTTTATTTCTGACCACTTCCAACATACAGCTTTTTGAAATCTTGATATCAAAATGTTTTTTTGTTTGTTTGGTTTTTTTTGGGTGGGGGTGGGGTGGGGGGGGGTGTTAATCAAACACAGAACTTTAACCTAAAGGTTAAAACAAATGACTGTATGAGGTTAAGAATATAAAGTCAATACAAATCCCCTCCCTGGTGCAGGCCCAAGCCAGTCCTGGCAGACACCAGCGTCAAGCCGAGGCAGCGTTCGGTGTCCGCATCGATCGTCTGAACCAAGAACTGTCTGCCAAGACTCGAACCATTCAGGAGCTGAACCGCACAGTGGAGAGGCTTCAGAAGGAGAGGAGGACCATGCTGTGTGTCCCCAACATAAGAGCAGAAGGTCGTTCCACAGAAAACAGACGACCACCAGCCCCCACTAAGACGCTAGCTCCTGCTAATACAGCAGAGGTGTCGGCTGGGGAGGAAATGTTTCCTGCCGCTCAGTATGAGAAGACGTACCAGCCCACTGTATTCACAGGTGAGGAGTAGTTCTGAAATAGTTTAGGTTGTTTGGCCCATGAGTCAGAGCTGAACGTCATCATTATGTGTATTCTAACCTTCACCAATTGCAAGTGATTCCTCAAAATTTCACTTTCTTGCAATCTGACTTTTTTATTTGTTGTTTTGTTGTTGTTATTACCTTTATTTAACCAGGAAAACCTCATTGAGATTAAAAATCTCTTTTCCAAGAGTGTCCTGGCCAAGACAGGCAACAGTACATGAAAGTAGTTACAATCTTAAAACCTTCACACATAAAAAAACAAGTTTACATAAAGCACAAAATAAAGTAAAAACCTTCTAAAATCAATGTTTTTAAAGTGCCCACAGATTACGATCAAGTGCATGAGACAAAACATCTGCAGCCAGATGTTTCTGCCTCTAAGTCAGACAACGTCCTCTTGAAGGTGACCAGTGAAACCAGATCTTTTAAGTTTCAGTTCTTTTTGTAATTCATTCCATGTAAATGGTGCTGCATTATTACTGACATGGTTCTATGATATCTGTAAGTTATTTGGTTCTGCACAAAAAACTGACCTACCCACATTTGAACTCTACATTATCTTTGGAAAGATGAACAGTGACCATGATAGTTTTGTTTTGTTTTTTTCAATGATATGATATGATATAAGGATTTTTCAATTTTTTTAAATTTTTTTTTTTCCAGTTATCTTTATTAAAATGTATTAAATTCTTACAACTGCATATGGCTCAGCACAATAGCTGGTCTATATGAAAATAAAAATATGAAGCCATTGGAAGGTAAACAGAGTAACAAAAAAGAAAACAGACTAATCCAAGATGAAGCAAATTGTACCCAGTATAAAGTTGTAGTGAGGATATCAATCTTTATTTTGTCTAGATAAAGAACTGTGGGTTTTTATTAACATTACTTATTGTTAAACACAACAGCACTGACTTTTAACAGCCAGGAATGAAAAAACATGATGAACGAGAGAAACACTCGGAGAGCGCAGACCTCCGCCAAAGCAGTGTTTGTACTTTCATCCACTAGATGGCGCTGAATGTACGGATCACCACCAAAATCTAATCATCTGTAGGATACTCCATTTCTGACAATCTGTGAAAATTTCATGAAAATCCGTCCAAAACTTTTTGAGTTATCTCGCTAACAGACAAACGCCGGCAAAAACATAACCTCCTTGGCGGAGGTAATGATGTCAGCAGGTGGTTTAATGTCCATGTGGACAGTACAGGCAGCAGACATCTGTGAAAGCTCAGTCGTCACATGGCAGAAGGAAAAATAGCAGCATATGGTGCACCGTATGCTAGTTAATACGATGGTCCCTGTGTCATTGCTGGTTTGAATCTCACATTTTATTTATTTTTGTGACAGGGAGTCATATCTCAGAGGTGCTGCAGGAGAACGAGGCTCTGAAGCAGCACCTGGAGACACTGCAGCAGCAAACTGAGCAGGAGAAGCAGATACTAAAGGCAGATGTAATACAGGCCCAGGATGAGCTGTGCAGGTGAGAATGTCACTGTAATAACAGGCTTCATACGGGTGCTTGAAGTCCTTAAAAATACTTGAATAATTCAATGTTGTGTTTTCAAGTTCTGAAGAGTGCTTGAATTTAGTTGAAGTGCTTGGAATTATATCTGTGATGTGATTTATTTATTTATGTTTAATATTAACTCTGCCAGGTTAGATTTCAAGCCAAAGCTACTTAGAAAGAACTACTAATGATACATTCTGAAAAAGAAAACTTGTCCAAAGAGAAAATGACCAGGTGTTTTCAGGTAGAATCCAGGTGCATTTTTATCTTAATCTTTGTTTCAGTGTGAGTGTGTCTGAAGAACACCAAGTGGCTTCCCTTTTTTGGGAAAAAAAAACCTTGTGTTCTCCTTTAATTTGTAAACTTTTTATTATGAAACATAATTGTAGATGTTTATTGCATGATATAATGTACATCATTGTGATAAAAAGTGGGAAAAAATATAAAGGAGTATATGTAATCCTGTAGATATGTATTTTACTCCAATGATAAGGCGCTGTGCTTGAAAAATGCTTAAAGTTGACCTTGAACATGTGTATGAACCCTTAACAGCCTAGTAGTAGTAGTAGTAGTAGTAGTAGTAGTAGTAGTAGTAGTAGTAGTAGTAAAATAATAATAAAAATTGAATAAATTTATAAATTCATTTCAACTCAAAAGAATCTCAAAGTGTTTCAATGAAGTCTTAGAATAAAATACTAAATAAAACAAAATAATACCAGGTGATTTTCATTTATACAACATGTTTGAACCGCAAGAATCTCATTAATTCATTCTAATTATGGTGGTCCATGAAAAGCCTGTCTAAAGCGTCCCTTTCTGAATGAGTTCAATGACTATGGAGCTCTAAGGTGGTCTGGGAGGGAGTTCCAGGGCAATGTTTCCCAACCACTGTGCCGTGGCAAATCATCAGGTGTGCCATGGAAGATTATCCAGTTTCACTTGATTGGTACTCTAAACGAGCGGCGTGATAATAGAGATGTATGACAGCACATGCCAATGATCCACTCTACAACAACAGTCTCTTGTTTCTCTTTGCGAAGTGAAAGTGAACCGGCCCTGATGTGGAGTGCTCTGTTGATAAAGCCCCCCTCACTAGTGGGTTACCCACAGCGCCTCCAGATCGGGTTGGGACAAGGGGGATGGACCCCACTCCATATGTCGTGGGGGCTTTCTCATTTAAAGACTACATTTGCATTATATTTCAATAATTGTTTGGTGGTGTGCCTCGTGATTTTTCTCATGTAAAATATGTGTGGTGGCTCAAAAAGGTTGGGAAACACTGTTCTAGAGCCAGGGTGAGGGGTGGCGGAACAGAAGGCCTGGTCACATATGGTCCGAAGCTTGGTTCTAGAGGGGGGAGAAGGAAGTTGGAGGTTTCAGGTGGGTGTGTGAGGGGTGAGGAGGTTCTTAAGGTAGTCGGGGGCATTTCCATGGACGCATTGGTAGGTGATAAAGGCCATCTTATAGTCAGTTCTGCAGGTGATGGGGCCGATGGAGGTTATGGAGAATTGGTGTGAGATGTTCCCATTTATGGACTCTGGTTAAGACTCTGGCAGCACTGTGTGGGATGGACTTCAGTTTTTGGAGCCATTTGCTGGACATCCCATAAAGAAGGGTGTGACAGTAGCCAAGCCTAAACTCTAAAGGTTTTTTTCTAGCTTTAATATGAGAGTAACTGGATGCAATGTATCTATCAGGCTGAAGGAGGACTGCACAAAGCAGCTGACCTCCATGAAGGCAGAACATCTCAGGGTGGAGAACCAACTACGAGCCACCTTTGCGCTTGAGCACTCCTCCTCCAAAGTGGCAGAACTCACCAATAAGATCAACACTCAGGAGGTACAGAATGCTATTACACAACTATGTAAATCAGAAAAAACAAAATAATCTGTGTCAGAAGTGTTACCTCTGTTTTGTTTGTTTATGTACATCTGCAGATAATGGTGCAACATCTGCAAGACCAACTGAAAGAGCTCCAGGGAACCAAAAGCACACTGGCAGTTTCCAGGACTCGAGAGGACGCACTGGAGAAGCAGGTAGAAGGAGTGATGGTGGAAAAGTTCTATCACAGTCCAAGTTTAATGCGTTCCATAATCGAGCTCATTTTGTGATTTACTCGTTTTACAAATCACTATTCGCTGTTGAAATTAATTGAAAAATAATTAATCTGTCTCTGTCCTCCAAAACCACCTAAAAATCCTTTTAAAACAGAAAAAGTCCAGTTAGAAAGAAATTAACAATTATTAAAAAAAAAAAAAAAAACATAAGAGATGAACTGGTTTTATTAACTTATTTACCTTAAAGATGAAGCAATGAAATGGGGATAATTGTTTGGAAGGAGTGAGATCGTGATCACGTTTTCTCTCATGATCAATGTTTCCTCAACTAGATGAATATAATAATAATAATAATAACAACTTTTATTTATATAGCACCTTTAAAAACTCTGTTTACAAAGTGCTTTACATACATAGTAAAAAGCGCACAGCAGCAGGATGCAAGATATAAACAAGGATAGTAAAACAAAGGGCAACACAATCAAAGGAATACTTAAAACATCATGTATAAATAAATAGTTAAACCAGCGTAAAACCCTCAAATTACACAAATATAACTTTCCCTTAAAAATTTGCCTATTGGAAAAATGACCATTTTACCCAAACGCTCATTTTTCAATTAAAAGTTTTTGCAAGGGGTGGTTTTTCGGGCGTACGACAAATGGTATATGACACAAAACTGCAATGGAAAGATTTTTTTCCTCAACTAGAGTCACGTGAATAATAAAAAATGAATGTTGACGAATGTTACAAGGGCAGAGAGTTTTAAAAGAAACATGGTGTGGTATGTGAGGACTTACCAGGAAACGGAATCATTTCTTAATTTAGTACAGAATAGAGGGGTAATATATGATAATAATAATGAATATATCTGTAAATCAACACAATATTTACATTTGTCGCCATGTTTATGGAATGACTTGTCATATCGTGTGTCATCTCGTAATAATGAATAAACAAATCATCACATTTGTGATTTAACCCCTTGACGCAGATTGTTGCGAATTTACATCAAACCCCCTCCAAAATAGTATCTACTTGAAAAAAAAAAAACGCAAGTCAAAAGTTGTTTTTTTTTCTACAATTGGAAATCGATTCAGGCATTAAGGGGTTATTAAAAAAAACCTGTCATTTCTTCTGTTTTTTCAACATTTACTAAATATCGGTAAAATTGTGCGCACATGTCCGGTGGAAAAGCGACTAGTGGTTTGTCTGTGCATTCAGCTGACCAGGCTGCTGCAGGAGTTGAAGGAAGCTAAAGAAGCTCAGAGCCCAGAGGTGAAACTCCTGTGCGGCATCGAGAGGAAGATCTGCAACATGGAGCTCAGACACGAGCACAGAGAGAAGGAGCTGCAGCAGGTCTGCCTCTGCCAACACCATTCAGCAGCGCTCCTCTGACCTCAGACGCAACATTTTCGTGATCTCAGCCTCTCCTCCGCTGTCCCTGCAGGTGATCGGTGGATCGTGGACTCCGTCGGACGTTGATCTGCAGTTGGAGGTGGAGCGCTGGAAACGTCTGGCCAAGGACAAGAGCAGAGAGGTGGAGGCTTTCCGTCTGGAGCTGGACTCCATCCTGGACATCCTGAGACATCTGCAGAGGCAGGGGGTGGTCATCCCGACGCCTGAAAACATCACTGTAGCCCCACACAGATGAGTAACGCTCACATTAGGACGCATTCAGGATCAAAACAGGAGCTTATTTAAATCTTCAATAAATGAGGGGTGTCAAACATATGCTCCATAGGTCTGCCAAAGGTTCTAATGTGAATGAAACTGTGACGTGCTAAAATATACTGAAGCTGTCATTTTAGTTCCGCTCCAAACTTTTAACAATATTCTGCCTGTTAATGTTTCGTGCAGTCGTAGATCCACTATGGTCTGTAATAAGTGGAGGCATAATACGGTTGAAATGCACTTATTTTTCTAAGAAATGTCAGGTTATTCCAGTTATTTGTATTTTTTGTGAACATATAGTGTAGAAATGTAAAAATTTGAATCAAAATATTAAGAGTTGTCATTATTTATTTATAAGTTATTTTAGTATTATTTTACTGGTCCGTCCCACCAGATATCAAATTGGGCTTTAAACACTTCAAACATAAGCAGAAATTAAGCTAGCAAACATAACAGAGAGAACATGTAAAATTATTTGTTGTGTTTTTGTGTGTGTGGGGGGGGGGTTGTATCTAAATTATTGTAAAATAGGAGCAATGGAAATAAATATTTTTAAATTGTATTGATGGATGCTATTGAGACCGCTGGGATTATTTCACTTCATAACAGGAAAATGATTTTTATCTTGCATTTGAAGAACTAAACTTGTGCCTTTAACTCAGTGTTCCTCTGACAAAATGTAAAAAGTCAGTCTAATTCCTCTTTGGGGAGGTGTTCTATTAGACTGTAAAGTGAACTGGAAATCACATTAACCCTGCTGCTCCACAGCTGAATGGTGAGTTTGAAATACTGCAGTGTGCAGAAGAACAGGACAAGAACGTTTAAAGCACATATTTATGACCAAAGGCTCTGAATGGAGGAACAGTTAGAACTAATATATTACGAAATGTATTATAACACCACTGCTTCCGAGTCCGAATTACCATGAAGACATGTAGCACCCTATAATGTAATAATTTCCTGAAAATGTAATAACACGTGAAAATGTCATAAAATTTGCACTTAACTCAATCAAAAATGTAATAAAACTTATGAATAAGTGTAAAAACTTCACCAATAATGTAATAAAATATCCTGACTGATACTGTAATAACATTTTTACCGATATTGAAATACCTTATTACATTATTGGGAATTTATTACATTTTCAGGTGGGTACATTATCTGTCAAGTTTGACATTAATAGTTTTTGGGGGGAAAAGACCCACCTGAAAATGTAAAATGTTATTAATAAAATTTTAAATAAATAAATAATATTTAATTATTTATAAAAAAATATGTTATCACAATATCAGGATATTACATTATTGGTGAAGTTATTACATTTATTCATAAGTTTTATTGCATTTTTGATTGAGTGCAAATTTTATGACATTTTCAGGAAATTATTACATTATAGGGTGCTACATGGCAGACAGACTTCTATTCAGCTTTTAATTTGGATACTTTTATTTTGTACAGAGCTTTCATCTCAGAATGCAGATGATATCATTTCCGAAGGTCAAACACTAACAGTGAGACGAATACATTAGATCAAACTGTTCTGAGGGGAGCTCAACACACCGTTTGGAACTATATCTGTACATTTTAGTCCATCTATGCTCATATTGCAGGGTTTTAGATGTTTAATCCTTTATCACTACTGCAACAAAACAATAAAACATGTCACTAATTAAATGTTTAAGCCAGAAGATCTAATCAGTAGTGAGAATCCAAAAATGTCCAAGAATAAATGTTGCAATTTTAAAGTTTTGTCCAGGAACAATAACATAAACGTGCCTGATACTGCAAACAAAAAAACCCCACACAAAATGGAGAGATTCATGGAGAATATTTGAAGGTTCAGTTTAGACAGTGGAAGATGATGACAGAAACTCTTAACAAGAAACAAATCCTTTCATTTTCAGTCTTTTGTTCCAGTCAAACCTGGAAAGCGTAACTGACACTTAAAGCAATCGGGAAGTAATAACGTATCGGATCCAGAGCAGCAATCATGTGTACTTCTGTTTGGATTGAGTGGGCCGCACGCACTGCAGAGCCACGCTCAGCCTTCCCCAATTCTGGCTTTTTGTCTGTACTTTATTCACAAAGCAACAAAAGAGACGCAGTTTACAGTTTGATCGATGCAAAGATTACAATGCTCTGTTTTCTGTCTGCAGCGGAGGGATACTGAGGACACGTGACAGCTTCAGACATCGACATAAAGGACACAAAAAAAACTTTTGGAAATAATTGTGTCCTTGTTCCAGTAAGAAAATACAACTCGCCTAACACTTTCTGGCGTATGTTTTAGTTTGACGATGAATGGATTTAATTGTGGCGCTCAAACACAGACACAGAAAACAGGACATGTCTTTATCACACAGCTGTTTTTTACTACTTTTATTGGGTTTCTGTCCCTTAAACCTCTTAAATAAGTCATAGAAGTTATAATATACAGGGTGTCCACAAAGTGTCTTCACTAGTACCGTCAGACTTTTTTTTTTTTCCCACTAAAATTTTTATTGAAATGCTTTAAACATAACGGCAAAAGCAATTTAAAAAAGAAAAAAAAAAAGAGGCCTTAGTTGGGTAAACAACATTACCATCATATTATTCAGTCCATCCATTCCGGTTCTATAATCAGTCCATTTACTCCATCTGTGCCTCTCGTAGTCACAATTTGTGGTTATTTTTTCCACTGAGTACATTTCTCTGAGTATTCTGATCCATCGGTCCTTTGCTGGTGCTTCTGTCTTTGTAAAAAAGCTATTATAAGGAACTGGGCAAACTACTAAAAGTACCTTAATTACCTTTGCCAAGGAGGTTATGTTTTTGCTCGGGTTTGTTTGTTTGTTTGCTAGCAACATAACTCAAAATTTTATGGACAGATTTTGATGAAATTTTCAGGATATGTCCACTGTGGGTCAAGGGAGAGGTGGTTTCATTTTGGAGGCAATCTAGATCACCGTCTGGATCCAGGAATTTTTTTTAAGTATTCTTTATCATTGCAAGATAGGGCATGGCAGCACAGATCTGCATATGAGGTCATTCAGCGCCATCAAGTGGAGGAAAGTACAAACACTACCTTTAAAAAACATATTAAAAAAACAAACAAACAAACACTACCTTGGCAGAGGTCTGCGCCCTCTGAGTATTTTTCTAGTTAAGTATATGTTGTTTCCTGCTACATTTCCATCAGACAAGTTACACAAATACAGAACATCACAGTACCTTGGAATCTCCTACCCCATTATTTGTTGTAGTCCTCCACACACCATCTGCCAAAACAGTTATTTTATCACATTTCCAAAAGATGATTAAAAATTGAATTGGATTAATCACAAGGCTGCTGTTGATTAATCGCGATTAAATATCATTCATTTTTAATCTATATTAATCCCGTTTCATTTTTGCATGAGCAAACAGACTCAAGACTGAAGGGAATGTACAGGGTGTCCCCAAAAATGTAACATTTCATTACCTCATAATTTATTTAAAAATTTGTTTGCTCAAAATGTTTTAGCATTTTTATTGTTGTGCTTTCAGGAGTAGACATGTCGTTTACTGCCACAGAAAAGGCGCTCTGTGTTTTGAAGTACACCCAAACTCATAAATTCTTTCTGTGGGGTTACGTGAGAGGACTGGTCTATATCCCACCACTTCCCACATGTGTAGAGGAACCCAAGAGGAGAACCACTGAGGCTCTGGAGAATGTTCCACACGACACACTGCAGCAACTGTGGCAGGAAGTCCACTACTGATGTGATGTGTGCCGCGTCACAAACAGCACACACATTGAACATTTATAATAAGTTTAGAACAGTGTTTCCCAACCTTTTTTGAGCCACGGCACATATTTCACATTCGAAAAATCACAAGGCACACCACCAAACATAAATATCACAGAAAGTACATTTATTGAAATATAATGCAAATCTAGTCTCACTTTACTTCCTCAACAGCTCGAAGTCTTTCCCTTTTGTAAGCGGGGACATCGGGGTGCACAAGCGAGGCGTTAGAAACAAGAAAACTCAGAGGGGTGCACCAGCGATCCCTCAGACCGACCCCCTGGATTAAGGCATATCCCTCCCACTCCAACCCGATACCTGGGGTTTGTGGGTAACCTGCTAATCCGTGCATCACTACTGAGGGGGATTTATCAACAGAACACACCGCTTCAGGGTTAGTTCACTTGTATTTTTATTTTGCAAAGGGAAACAGGAGACTGTTGTTGTCGAGTGGATCATTGGTGTGTGCAGGCGTATGGATCACACTGCTGGCTTACAGATCCAATCAGGTGAAATTGGATAATCTTCCACAAACACCTGATGACTTCTCACAGCACACTGGTTGGGAAACACTGCTTTAGAACGTTATAAAATTACCATCTTCCAGAATTTTTCACTCAAAATTTATAGAATAAAACATTTTTTGTCCAAAATAAACCCTATTAACCCTCTATTTACCATCGGAGCGCCGACGCTCCCGTTTTACAAGCGCTATTTAAATTACCGTAACTCCTCGACCGTTTGGGCTAAAGACAAAATTCAAACAGTTCCTGAAAGAAGAGAAGACTGACTTTACAGGGATATTACGTTATGTCACAGGCATCCACTTGGAGAGATAGTCCAATCACAGGCAAGAAGTGACGCAGAGCAGAGAGGGGGTGTGGAGACGCTAGGCGGTTCAACTTTTTTTTTTTTTTTCCACTATTGTACTTGTCAAAAACTTGTCAAGAAAATCTCAGAACTTTCTGAAAGGTTGATAGAGGAGGAGAGTGAGCTGGATGAAGGACCTTGTTTGTCTGGAGCAGATCGATTGAGTAATGCATTTTGGAAAAGCTACTAAGAAGATATGCTGTAGCGTAAATGCTAACTTTACTAGCTAGCTCAGTTTTAGCTTTGTGGGAATCGTTTGTTATTCAGGCGGCCTGTTTGATACTTGGTCAATAAAGGGTTAAGTGTCATTTCTCCTGACCATGTAGTCACTCTGATGTGGACAGCTCAAATTATGTCAGTTTTTTGGGACACCCTGCTTGCCATGCATTTACCGTGTCTGTTATAAGCTGGGTGACGCGTTAGCCAAAGTCGTGCTAATGTGGTATTTTAAGTTGGAAGTGCTTCAGTCAAAAGAAAACTCCTTCCTGCAGAGTGTGTATAATACTTTGTCGGTCCACTTCTTTTTGTCCTCGTGTGTACCCAGAGGACCAATGTGCTGTTTGACATCTTCCGTCTTTATTGGTTGGTTCTGTTGTCTGTCACTACTGGACAAACTGGCCTCAGTGTGTTGCCAGAGACATTCAGAGTCAGTTGAAACTAATATGTAACCCACAATTCCTGAACAATTGGTGATTGGATGCATGTTTGGTGACTGTCAGTGTGTTTGATGTAGTGGCATTTTGCAGTGAGGCTACAGACAGTATCAAACAGAACACTGATCACTTCACTCTCCCTAACAATAGCTGCTGAAAATGTGGACATGTGAGTTTGATTTGTTTATTCTGGGTATTCTGGATCATGGGATATGAAGTCTGGTCATGACATATGATGCTCATGTACTTTAACACCTGCTCTAAAACAGGTAAAATAGAAGGGGAAGTCCATTTGGAGCTGCAGTAGAACCATGCTGGAGCCTTTGTACATATAAATACTCATTCTTAAGTAGTAAAATCACAACAGTTTAGATTTTCAGAGGATTATTTGTACAGTTTCATGGTCTCTACATTTCTGGCATTGAACCTTTAAAAAAAGCAAAACCGAAAAACTAATAAAATCTGAATGACGGCTGAAGGCATTTTACTTTTCCATGGTCAAAAACAGAGAGAAAATGTCCAACGGTGGTGGATTTTCATTTTCTATTCCATAAAACAAAAAAGAAAATCACATCTGAAAAAAAGATTAGATGCAGTCCCATTAAAGCAAACTGAATAGTGATGGTTTAGAGAAAAAAAGTGGTAAGAAAACTGTCTGATAAATGCTGCAGTGTTTGGTTTTTTTCATTCATGTAGTTATTTTGTCCACTTTCTCCAAAACCAATTCCTCGTGACCTGAGTTATTACAGTTGATAAGACTCCGCCTTCTGCTCTAATCACTCAGGCGATCATTACTCCTGTTACCTTGGTCCCGCCCCTCCAGAATGATTGGCAGCTCCGACTCCCCCAGCAGCAGGTCGTCGTCCCCCACAGTCGAGCTCTGTTCAGAACTCACAAAGTTGGGGATGTTGAAGTGTGCCAGCAGGACGGCTGCGTCCTTCTCTGTCCTGTTATCTGTCACAGCCACCTCCTGCAGCAGCACGCCGTCCCCCACCTCCAGACTGCTGCTGTGGGACCCCCTCGGCCCTGAACCCCCTCCATCCACAGCACCCACAGCTGTGGTCCACAGGGCTCTGGAGCTCCTCTGATCCTTGTTGGATGTGTAGCACTGAAAGACACAACGGGACGTGTCCACGTTGTGAGGGTGTGGGGGAGGGGCTTCGTTATTGAGGTTAGTGTCCAAGTAGCCAATCAGGCGAGCTCGCTTCTCACATTGTTGTCCACTGCTGCAAACGGGAAATGAAAACAGAGGTTACATTTATGTTTACCTTTTTTGCATCAAAGGGACTTTTTTGTTTTAGTTTTCCACTGATTCAAGCTGCTTCTTGGTAAGGTTACTGAAGGGACATGAGTGCTTTTCTAAAAACCTACTCAACTCTTAGGCCCAGGCCCAATTCACCCCTTAGCTGTAACCCTTACCCCTACCCCTTGGCACTACCCCTTGAAACAGAGCTGCAAGGGGTAGGAGTTTAAACATGCCCTTATGAAATGGGACAACCCTTTGTGACCTATTACATCATCAGCGGTCATCAACGCAGCTATAAACAGATGCGAAAACTTTCTGTAAATATTCTCCATGCTGTCGCAGCTGTAATCGTCTGTGTTCCATGGGCTTTGGTCATCTGTTTACATCTATCAACAATAAACCACAGAAATGCGATCTATAACACACTGAAACGGCATTAAACGGTCGATCGAATTAAGTTGTTTATGAAAAAAGTCCTTACATTTGTGTGTTTCTTTCATCACCGCTGCACGTTTTGTCTGTGTTTGCTTCCATCTTGCCAATGATCTGAACAGAATTATGTGAAACTCCTCCTACCCCTCTGTTCATAGTGTGGTCCTGGAAAATCTTTGTTTTAAGGGCTATACCGCCCTTCGCCTGAGCCCTTCCCCTTCGTCTAATTGAGAATCGCAACAACACTATTCCTTCACATGAACACGCAAAACAGAGGGATAGGAGTAAGGTTGGAATTGGGATTCAGCCTTAAACTTTTGTTTTTCTGAGTGGTTATGTGAGCCTGTCACATGGTCATGCATCAGACAAAATCTGGACTTCGTAGACTTGCTCCAGATATATTTATTCATGCACAAAAAGAGAGAACATATTATACAAGTGCAGTTTACAACAGATGTACATGAAAGGGAACCCCAGGGAAGCAATATTGCTTAAAGATAGGGGACCCAAACCACCAACAGCATCCACACCTCTAATCCCTCACAACCCCCATCCCCAACTCCCTCCATAAATGTGTACGAACTCCAGATTTCACAGGAACTGGAAGATTCGTACAAACCCATCCTTCATAAGATTCTTTGTGACCGAGGCATTAGTGCCCTTTCCTTAAAAATTACAACATCTGGTCTCAGAAAATAAAAGAAACCAGGCTCTTTTTGGTCTGTTTTTCCATTTCTGTCAGGTTAACTTTCTTTTCAGTTATTAGAAAGCGAAAACAAAAACCAACCTGTTATTTTACATTTGGTTTATCTGTTTGACGCTGACCAAAACTCTGCATGTTGTGAGTAGTGCAGTATATACAACCTAAGCAGATAAACATTAGTGTGAACCTTTTCCTCCTGAGCTGATCCACTGGTCTGGATCATATAATATCTCAAACTCTCCTGTGGTTTTGTCTTTGTTTCTCATTTGTTTCTTCCTACATAACAGCGTTTCATTCCCATTTCCATCTGTTGTTTCTCATCTTAATTCAGTGAATGTTGGAGCCACTGTAGTGAGCCACACTCAGAGATGCATAATTATTGGAGAAATCCGTTTCCATTGCATTTTAATGTTTTAAAATGATAAATATGAAAACACATCGACTGACGCAGCTGTTTGTACATGTGCTGCTTTTATTCTAGTCACAATAATGATCAAAGTCTCTGAGATTTACAAGAAACCTGGTGTAAATGTAAATGAAGCGACAGGATAGTGTGTAAATAGTCATTCATGCAGCATGTGTGCAATGACAGAGGTTTAAATCCGCACTGTTTGGTAGTTATTTTGCATCATTGATTTTATTGTGTGGATTTCCTTTTCAACAGTGGTGCCAAGTCATCCATATCTATAATTATCCCGCCCCCAAAGAGGAGGCGAGGGGTTTTGTTTTTGGTTTGGTTGGTTGTTAACACTTCAGCAGCAAAACTATTGTTTCGATTCATACCAAATTGGGTTTATAGACCCAGAACAGATGTCATTATATTTTGGGAAAAGTAGGTTAAAGTTCACATTTTTATATTTTTTCTTTTTTTAACCCTTTCATGCATGAATCTCTGAACCTTAATCAAGATTTTTTTCCCCCTTGTTTTTATTCCTCTTTAGGCATGAAAAAAATGTGATTGAATTTTTTTATGAACCTATTTTTCATGGAGTTATAAAAATGTCTACTCAGCTGAACACAATGTGCTTAATTTTAGAAGCAAAGAAACATATATTTGCTGATACTGTGTGAAAACTATGAAATAAAAAAAAAAAACTAATGCTGCTAATCGGATGTTTTCTCACATTTTAATAAGCTATAATACGAGTTATTACTCACTTCATGGACATAATATGCAAAAAAAAAAAACAACTTTTTGTTTTAAATTTAAAAATTCATTTTTACACTCAAAGTTGATCTGCAGTAACATATTTATCTAGAACACCAAGTTACAGTAATGGGATGAATTCCAGTGGATGGGATGATACATAAGCGTCCAACAAAATCCATAAGTAAACAGCTATCCACTATAGTGACCACTGTGCATGAAAGGGTTAAATCTTACTTATAATGGATGAAATACTTGTGAGGGGTGGGGTTTGTTGGGCCTAACACCACTTATTAAAGAAGTGATTTTTTTTTTTTGATTTTTTTTTTTTTTTTTTTAAACTGGAATTACGCATTTTGGCATCCCAAGGGGTAGGGCTTAGTTAGTTAGTAGGTATGGTTTTATTTCGAGCACATAGAATCAAAACACTGAACCATACAACATGATCAAACAAAATTTTCTGCACTCAAAAAGGAGTGGGAAGAAGTAGAACTTATAGACTCAACCCCTTTTTTATAAACGAATAGCTAAATTGATTCTGCTTCCTTTGCTTTGTTAACACACTTTTGTTTCTATATATATTTACAATAACACAAAAACATCTATACATACAAACCATTCACATCCACTGTTTCAGTTCCTCACACACAGATTTACAAAATCAATTATAGAAACAATATTTATATACAGTTTAAATATTTACAACAAACACAAAATTCAATAAATGTGATAACATCTCCCAATCATAATAATTAATTAATTTCAATAATATTTTATGCATACTTCTGTTACAACTTGATATACATTTATTCAGATAATGTTCTATATTTTGTTATTGCAGTGGATTTTAAATGCACACATTGAAGAAGACATTTTCAAGTTTCGATCCAGATTATTCCACAGATGTACCCCTTTAAGGAGCTATGGGGTGAACTGGGATTGCGCCACAGACCCTGTTTTTTTCCATCTTCCATTATGGTAATTTTTTACAGTTCAAGAGTAATTACATGTACCTCTGACAATGCATCTCTACATGGATTATGAGTGATCACACCTCCCTGCTCTATATGCAAATAATCATGGAAATATCTTGCAAATTGAAACACTGCTCCACAACTGCATGTGATTCTGTGAACACGAGCATCCATCCATCCATCCATCCATCCCTCTCGTTCTCTCACAGACGTGATCATGATAGTATGTTGTAGCCCCCAATATTAAAATCAAACATCCACACTGAGTTCTTCTACGTGGGTGGTCTCTTTAAAGCAGCTTTTCCTGTGGTGGTTTCAATATTTTCAGATGTCCATCCAGCAGGCAGAGTAAATATTGACTCATTTCTTTTGGATGCACTGATAAGCAGAGCTCTTAATAAGCCAGCAGGATGATGCGCTCATTCTGCTTCAGCTGCCAAAATAACCTGGCATGCTGCTGTTTTTGTGCATTTACAGGAGCGAGCAGATGTTCTGTCCCACTCAGCTGCTCGGTCTGGAGCTCTTTCAGGTCTGTGTTAATGAGATCAGCGGACTGGACATGTTTTGGTTTGTTTTTTTTGGTGAACGCAGCTGTAAATAGCAAGAGGTTCTTCTCCATATAGAATTGGAATAGAAAAGGAGAAAGGAAAGTAAATGAGTACCATAACAGTTCTCTGCTTAATAGTCCTCCTCCTTCCATCTTTTCACTCTGTCTTGATGTTTTGATGACACTGTTTTCATCTGGCTAATGCAGTGGTTTCAGCCTTTTTTTTTTTTTTTTTTTTTTCTAAAATGTTGCAAATAAATGTTAATTTTAGACGACATTAAGGCTAATGAAAGTATCAGCGATGTTCATGCTAACAATTTAAATCGCTCACCTTTTAAAGCGCTTACAGCAGTGGTTCCAACCTTTTTTGGCTCATGTCCCCATTTTTAACCCCTTGACGCCGATTGTTGCAAATTCGCATCAAACCCCCCCTAATTCCAAAATGCAACCAAAATACTATTTACTTGAAAGAAAAAACGCAAGTCAAATTTTTTTTTTTCCACAATTGGAAATCAATTTAGGCGTTAAAGGGTTAATATCGCAAATTTCTGGCGGGCCCAGACATTCAAAACAGACACACTTTCTTTTTTTTTTTTGATAAAATTAATTTTTTTTTAAATCATGTAATACTTTGTTACAAATAAACATTAATCGTAGATGACGTTTAGGCTATATAATGTATATTATTATTATCATTAGTTTTCGTTTGACCTGAGCCTAAATAACAAAGATATTAAAACAGTGTTTTGCCGTAGACATGGTTCTGATGGTAAAAGAGCATTCATTTTGCTTCAAGGTTCTACAGCACTGGATCTCAACCTTTTTCAGCTCATGACCCCATTTTAACATCACAAATTTCTGGCGACCCCAGACATTCAAAATGGAGACTTTTTTTTTTTTTTTTTCCAAAATTAATTTGTTTTAATCATGTAATAGTTTTCTATACTATGTTGCAAATAAATGTTAATTTTAGACACATTTAGTCTATATAATGTATATTA
>JAQQZY010000009.1:26123242-26137254 GCA_030068375.1 Ostorhinchus rueppellii | reverse complement strand
AGTACCCAGAGAGAACCCACGCAGACACGAGGAGAACATGCAAACTCCACACAGAAAGGTCCCACCAGTGACTGGTGCTGGATGCAAGCTAACAAAGCAACGAATTTTGGCCAAGTTGGTAGAGCTGTATGATTAATCGATTTCAAATCATAATTGGATTATTTAATCAGGATGATGTTTAAAAAAGGAATCATCAAATTGAAATTCATCTCTCTCGTGTCTCTGGGCCACCATAGGGTCCACCTCCTAACTATGAGAGCAGTCTCTACAGTCTTTGGTCTCCACACACGAGTACAAAAATGCCGTTTGCAAAGGAGAGTGAGAAATTTGTGGCTAAAAATAGCAAGAGAAAGTTGTTTATGTGGAATTGGTACAGCCTTGAAGTTTCTGATGAAGACCACACCATTCCTCGCTGCAAACTATGCCTGAAGGTGGTATCAGTCAGAGACAGCAGTACAACCACCTTATTTGAGCACCTCAAATATCATCACATGCCAGAGTGAGAGCAGTGTGTTGCACTGAGGGCTGCACAGGAAAAAAAAATATACCGGCTAAAACACCACCACCAGCCTGAATTGAAATCGAAAATTGAGTTTTAGAGAAAAAAATAAAAAATAAAAATCAGGATTGTATTTTTGGCCAAAATCATACAGCCCTACAAGACAGTAAAATAACATCTAGTTTTGCAGTAAGAAACATGATGGGCTTCACTCCTTGTATGTGATACATGTCACCAACACCTACAATGCTACTGCCTTCACACATTTTACCTTAATCTTTGAGACGGGGGTAAAAAAAAAAAAAAGTACTAAAAGAGAAGAAAAACACAGCAGTTTGGTCATGTTGAAGCTGTAGATATATCTTCAGACACTGAACAGATTGTGGACAGACAGTTATGATGACGTCACCTCCAGTCTTTATAGTCACATATTTTCACAATTTGACAAACCACAGGCTGTGACTTTCTTGACTAGAAATTATATTTTAAATTGACAAATATCATATGATTAAATAATGGAAGAATTTAAACAGGATAAAAAAAAGTCTCATCACTGACTGATGCTATTAATTTTCAAAGTCTAAGGGCTGGACTTCTGCTTATGATTAGGCCTTTCCTGCAGTCATGCTTCTTGCCTCCTGATGAATATAAGGATGGTATTCACACTTCTTTTTGCTGTGTTTTTCATCACAACCACACTTAAGTGCTCTTTAGCATTCTCAGTTAGCATTCTGCAACTGTACAATGAAAAGACCTGGCTGCTAATTTGACTGGTTTCATGTTTGGGACTAGACAGGTCACTAGTGCATTAGTGATAACCTTTTTGCAGAGCCTTGCATATTAACACCACATTGTTAACATACATGTAAAGGCTATTACTGTATTAAGCACTAACACCACAATGTACCTAAAGTACAAAAAGTAAAATCAGTCATTCAAAAGGTCCTTTTGACTAATTTTGCTGGTGTTTTAATGTGAATATTAAATTTTTACTGATATTTATGTGTAAGTTTGAGCTCATCTGAAGCACTTTAGACAGTGTTGCTGCAACAATGAATCATATTCTACATAATCTCTTCATCTGAGACAAGTTTATAGTGTTGGTATTCTGTAAGCACCATGTATCTCTTAACAGTCAACTTTTTGTTAGCTCTAAAAACAATGCATTTTCCACTAATCCAGGAGGGGTTTAAAGTGTTTATTCAGTTTAAAAGGAGCAGATTTTTCTCAACCCGTAAAAGGAACATTTAATCTGTTTAGTTTATCACAAACATCCAAAAACAACATTTTTAGAGATACATGGAAGGAGATGAAAAAATGTGACATAAAAAGGAGCTAAAGCTGTAAGACAAATGGAGTGAAGTAAAAATTATAAGGTCTGACTCAGATATGTGCTTTTAAGTGTAGAGGTGTAGATCTGCATACAACGAAAAACCGAAGTAGAAGTACCTCAAATTTGTACTTAAGTGCAACTTTACTCAGCTGTCTTGTACAAGTGCAAAGAGTTGTGAACAAGCTCTCACAACTTCTTGCTGACTTTCTTGCTGACCTGTAACCTTTGACCCCTGCTCAGACACTCGATCATAATCAGTTTTGCTTCACACTTTTGAAGTGAAAACTGCTTGGCCTGATTGGCTGTGTCTAACTCAGATAAATGCTTGTAGCAGGTCAGGTCCAGATCAATCATAAAGACAGCTCATGAGAGACTTTTAGATTTTGTCAGTCGTTGCAAAATTACATTCAAAGGTGTAAAAATAATGAAAGTTTTTATTAATTCACAATGTCATTTGATATATTTTAGTCCTGTTCAACATTGTTTCTGTGTAATACCAGCACTTTTCCCACATCGTTTTTTTTTCAGAAATTGTAAAATAAAAAAAAAGAGAGTCTGAAGCGCTGCAGCCAAGAATGCGTCTGCATTTGTCTCGTGAGACCCAGAGATGTCAGTACAGCCTAACTACCGTGACAAGCCCCTGTTCACTGTGGTCGGTCGGCGTTGGGAGTGGGGGGTGGAGGTGGCTGTCAGTGTGAGGGCAGAACGAGCGGCCCCTTACTTAAACTCTCAGCAGGACAAAACCAACTGAGCGCCCATTACAGCTGTGGGAGGCCAACGCCTGCCCGTCAAAGTCAGCTTCTGTTTCAGAAATTCATCCTCAGGCCAAATGGTTTAAGGGCAGCACGCTGGGTCAGAGTAAAAATATCCAGAGGAGAAAGTGACTTGAACGAATACATTTACAAAAGCACATACAGTGGGAAAATCAGTATTTCATTAAACATACATCCAGTGAAGCAATGTACATTAAACTTTGACCAGACATTAACATTATGGTTAATAAAGTGGAATGAACCAGGAAAAATGTACTGAACACAATAACTGGAATTAGTTTCATTCATGATATATATATATATATATATATATAAACAGTGCCAAAATGATTAATGTGAAAATTTGATTCGATAAAATATCATTAGAACAGTTGATTATCATAGTGTCAAATGAATTGATGTCAGAAACTTCTACTCTGAACTGTGTCCAGAGCTGTAAACAATGGCAATGTTTCCATTTTTCATCTCTTTTCTTAGCTCTAAAATTTGATTCTTACCAGCTGTAAAACTCAACTCGGCCTTGGCATTAGTTTTCATTGTTATGTGCGATAATCTGTTCGACTCCTTACTCCCACACACAGACCTGTGGCTACAAATTAATTCAGTTCATATAACTGCAAACATATACACTGAAGTCTTTGATGTGGCATCAGAACTTTTTATTCTAAATACATTAAGATTAAAAAAAATACCTATAATGATCTTTAAGCTACAGATACTAAATACAGCTGCTCTAAGGACAGTCCTTAATTACTTTCCGCCACCGCTAAAATAATTTACAGAGAAGTTTCCATCAAAGCCACTATAAAGAGTTTCATCTGTATTATTGCATGACTATAGCAGTTTTCACTACCATGAATTTCTCGTGATGTTTGTGAACTCGACTGGAAGCAATACCATTCTAACTAAAGAAAGTCCAAAAATTTCCAAAATCTACCATCAATGTTTAATTGGGTTTAGATCTGGTCACTGTGGGGCATTACCATCCTGGAATCAACCACCCCAGCCAGATTTTTCCTTTCATTTCTTTTTGTTCTTTTAGTGTTTTTAGTTCTAATTAATCTTATTTTTCACCATTTTCTGTCAGATGTTTTACCATAGTCGCCCTGTTAGGTGCAGCTTCTTATAAATAGCCTCATTTCTGTGTTTGTCCTGACAGAGTTCATTTAAGCTTAACACCAAAAGACAATGCCGCTGACACTAAATACTGTCCCTTCTAATGAGTCTGACCTTTGGTAGCTTCTTAAATGTTCTGCACTTGTGCTAATTAATGGAAGTAGCATGCTTGTGCTAATTGCTTCGTGCCTTATCGCCGACAGTCCTAATAAAGTAGAACAGGGTTTATTAATTACAGCTGACTGGGTACTAATGGTATCACACACAGCCCTGAGAGGTCAGGTCAGTCGGTGTAATCACCGTTGGACAGGTAAAGGTCTTCAGCAGTCTGTTTTCAGAGGGAAGAACTTCTTTTGCTTAAAGAAAAGTTTCTGACTTAATTTACAACTTAACTTGAATCATTAAAAATAGTCACTTTTTCTTTTTCTGTCTCGCTCTTTTGTGTTTCTGCCTCTTTTGATCTCAAGAACTTTCCTGTACCATAAATACAGCAGAAAGTTGTAAAGATAAAAAGTTCACTTCAAACTGTTCATGTCCAGATGAATTCACCTGTGCAGCTGCTCAGAGATCATAAGTGCTTCTTATACGTTTTGTGGAATTTTGTTTCAGTCATTATATTTGGCACAGTACGACATTATCCCCATTGGTAAAACAAAACTGACATGAGTAACATCCTGTGTCCTTATTGGACACTTAACTTTAGAGTGACAATTAGAGAAGCTAATGACTTCAGGTAAGATGAATCTAACGTACGGTTTTTAATTCAATCCCATTCCAAGATCACAGACAACATTAACCCTCAAATAAAAAACTATATGTACATAAAATAGTTATTTTAGCTAAACTCAACTTTTTAAGCATTAATCCCTTCATGTGATTGAAAAGTGAGGTAAAGTGCACTTTCTTAGTTTTTAAGAGGTATCCAAGTCAAATTGGGTCAAACGGATTCATTCGAATTTCTTAATTTGGCTCAATATAAGGATATAACAAGGTTCGGGAAAGTTAGATGAAGACAAAAAATTAATTTTGAAGTCAAAAGCATTTATATTCAACTTTATAAATAGGAAAAACAAGTTTCTTGAAGGTTCTGCCCGAGTTAAACAGTAACATTTCTTCATTTTTACCAGAACTTGTTCTTAATTTCTTGTAAATTCATCTATTTACTTGTGTATACCAGGAACTAATAGCAGAGCAAATGAATTAATAAATAGAGGTGATCAAAACAACGTATGACTTACACTTGTAATAAGAAAATAAATTCAATATTTATTGCTTGAAAAGGAGTGGGAATAAGAAAAATGTATTAAATCCCACCCCCACCTCTCATTTATACAACATACCACATTATTTTTGCTTCCTTAATGATAAGGTTACATGTGTTTAGAGTCCCAACAATGTAAATAACAGATAGTAAACAGATTAGGAAAACGGATGAACATTACACATGGTAAGTATCTAACTGGTGGTCTACATAACTGATAATTCTCAGACAAAGCAAAAGTAAAATGCTGACTTTAAATGAAACCTGAGGTTCATCTGGATGAAATGATGTTTACACCTGATACTAAAGGTCAGAAAAAAATAACCGACTTCCTATAGGTCATGTGCTATGAAAACTCCTCTTGGTTTCAGAGGGTTAATTAAAGTGCATCCAGATTGTGTCAAAGCCTCGTCACGAGTTTTCTGCTTTATTTGAATACAGATTAAAGAAGCAAATTTACCATGGCGGCAATAAACATGTGAAATTGTTTTCTAACTGAAAGTGTTGCTGGAAGAACAGATCTTGTATCTCAATCGGCCTTTCATAGAAAAATAAAGGATAAATAAAAGAATCAGTGAAGGTTGTTTGGATGATTTTTTTCTTCAGCTGGCGAATGAGTCAACAATGAAAAGTCTGAATTCCTGAGAATTAAAGTTCTTGGTCTGTATGAAAAAAAGGTTAGACTACAACTCACCATTCAACTTGACACTAATGCTTTCACAGATTGATTTTAGAGACACTGAAAGAGAAAATACAGGTGCAGATAAAACAGTTTGGTCAGAGTTCAGCAGTTTTTGGATGTTAAAACCTCCAGCAGCTGCAGCCGGGTGAACAAATACAAAGAGGAAAAGATTTCAACATCTCATGACAAAAACATGACCCACCTTATCTGTTCAAATGAAACCATCATCTGGTGATCACTAAAAATCGTTTAAACATCAAAGACCTGAACATCTGGCAAACAAAACTGTCAACTGATATACGTTTCATAACTTATGAGCCTTTAATCTCATCAATACATGCAAATAATTCATGTAAAATACAGTTTCTTAGCTTTTCACTGTCATCAGATATGAGCTATTTGGATGTTAAGTGGCTCTGTAGTGAACATGGAAACACTGTCCTCTTCTGAACCTCTAACTCACCAATAAAACCCATGTACTTTGACTAATGACAGTGGTTGCAGACACTTGTTTCCATGTTCACTATGGAGCCTCTGTTAAAATGGATCATACCTGATGATATTATTTAACTCTATTGATCTGATTAGGGGTGACACCGTGGTGGTCACCTCACAAGAAGAATGGCATTGGTTCAATTCCAACCCTTCTGTGTGGAGTTTGCATGTTCTCCCCATGTTTGCATGGGTTCTCTCCAGGTGATCCAGCTTCCTCCCACCATCCAAAAATATGTACCGATAGGTTAAGTGGTCACTCTAAATTGCCCATAGGTGTGAATGTGAGTGACGGGTTGTTTGTCTCTATATATCAGCCCTGTGATGAACTGACTGAAAGTGCTTGTTGCTGGAGGTCAACTGACAACTCGCCCAGGGTGTACCCCGCATTCGTCCGTAGGTAGCTGGGATAGACTCCATCACCCCCCAGGACACTAGTGAGGATAAAGTAGGTTGAGAAGATCAATGAATAATAGGATTAGATATGACCCATCTGGATGTTCAGAGTCTCCATAGTGAACATGGAAACATCGTCATCTTGTGCAACATTTTTTCATTAATAAAACCTGTCATTTGACAATAGAATAGAATTTATTGTTGTTGTGTGTTCAATTAAAGTAACAAATGGCACTGACTACAGACAGTTTTTATGCTCAGTTAATCATTTCTTTTGCTGACAAAGTCGCTTTTTGATATAATAACCTTTATATTTACACTGATCTTTTGTAAACAACTACATGATCAGTAAATTAGATATCGGAAAATATTTCATTTTCACTAAAACATACAAAATGCTGAGTATGTTAAAAATAAATATATAAAAATATGATGATTAATCGCCGACATAAAAATTTCATCTGTAAATGGCCACAAAAATAGGTGTTAAACCATGTGTTGACAGTGATGCAAACCAACCTGCTGTACCTTTAACCTCAACATGTGAACATTATGTTCTGCTTTGAATTGATTATATGTCATGATGTGTTCTGGTTCATTTCTTTTGTTCGAGGCATTCCAGCTCTACTTGACTCCATTGATGACGAGGACTGTGTTTACCAACAAGCGATGCTGAAATTTCCCACCTTTCGAAGGTAAATATGTACTCTCCCACACTTTGCTATCTCCGAGAGAGATAAAGAGGGGTAAAGAGAGACTGATAATGACTTACAGGGAGAGAGGAGGGGGAGGCAGACGAGAGAGGCAGGGGGAAAGAGAGGCCAGATTTGGGGTGTAAACAGTGGTTGAATAAGCTGACAGTGTGAGCACAGCTGAGAGTGTTTAAGCCACGCTGTCTCCCTCCGTAGGTCCCACATTGTTCTCCGATGCCTCGGGCTGCATTTTACAGCATAATTAGACCTTATTTTACTTGAAAACACCCACGTGCTATACATTCCCATCTGCTTGGTTTGCACTTCCTTTCTTTAAGTAAAAGCCCAGAGAGATGCAGTTGGTTTGGATGTGATTTTATTTTCATGATGCGTGATGAACTGTCACCACAGTACATTAAAAAAAAGGAATATATCTCTCACAAATTCAGTTTACACATATAGTTTACTTTAAATACATACAGAGGCTATGAAAAGTGCCTGCAGCACAAGTCAAAAGATACTTTGAGAATATGTTGCGTGGTTTCAGAGGTGGGAAGTTTGGGGGTATCTGTGTGTAAGTATTTATTTTTCTCACAATGTTAGATTTTTACTCCCTCCATTTGAAATATCAGAACTTTTAGCTTTAGACTCACATTTTAATGCAATTCAATTTGTCTATTTCGCATAATTAGATACTGATGTAGACCTAAATGGTAGGAACAGTAATATATAGAAAAGATGATCTTGTTGTGCATCAACATAAAAGAGGTAACAAAATGAATTAAATTGAGATTCTTCACTATTTTCTCATCATTCTTTCATAAATAAGTACATAATGGTTCTTATTCCACTAGACAATGAAAGACGTAAGAAAAGGAAAGCTGTGGCCACTGCAAATATAATGTAAACCTAGCTTTAAAACGCTGTCCCAGCATCCAAAGCCTGTCATGGTGCTCTGTGTTTTCCTCTGTTACACTACACAGTGTGCAAGCATGCCTCAATACTAATGTGGTCAAGACCCAAAAAAATTGACTGCCGAATTCATTGTCAACTCTTTTAAGAGTCAGTTTGGATCGATTTAATCAATTCATTCTTGCAGCACTCATGTGGTTATTCATATGGTTAGGACCACAAAGGTCTCACCTTACAAAGTCAACATAATTTTTGTGTGTCTTAGTGCATCGAGGGCAAACTTCTATTTCTTCCAGAGACAGTGAAATAAACTTTCTGAGATGTTGTACTGGGTTACCAATCTCCATGTTCAACTTACAATGTTAGCTCTCCGAGCAATTACTGAGCACGAACAGTGACAAATGGAATAAAATGCAGAGCAGAAACATAACAATTAGTTATGTGTAAACACTTTATTTTTTCATATTGTCATTAAAATATAATGAATAAAAAAAAACTTTAAGTTTGCACCACATTCTGACCCATACTTTGACTATTAAGATTCAAAATAACTTAAAACGTACCAATGTTTTGGGTTGTAACTTTAAAGTTGAAGCTGGGTTTGAGTAATTAAACCTACTTAGCGAAAAATAACCTTCATGTGAAAAATGCTAGTGTAGATTGATTGATTTAATTTATAGATTTTCAGAAGGAGAAAAACAGCAAAATTCCAAAAGCATAATAATACCTTAAAGTGAAACATTTGTTTTCCTCTCTTAAATTAAAAGACAAAGAAGTACTAGCTATTCAATATAAAACATCAATCATAAACAGTCCTGAAAATAATCTTAATAAAATAAAAACACATCACCATAATTTAGTATTTAAAAATATAACACCCACATCAACAAACTTCAGCAGTAAATCTGCATAAAACTTACCTTGTTCCATAAAATAGTCCTGACCTTTCACATTTAACAACTTATGTGTTGCTGTTGGCTGCTGCTTTAACATGAGGAATCACAGAAAAATCACAAAGTTGGGATAAAATATTTTGACCTCTTCTCTTGAAACGAATGTGATAATATGATTTATTCTTGATTGATAAAGTAAAACCGGGACTCAGTTTGTAATCAGTGCAGTCAAAGGGGATTACTGATGTGTACAAATATGAATAAACAGAGGAATGTGTCCGAAAATAAAATTCCAATTTTATGTTCCATAGTATTTTCAGAGGAAAAGCCCACTCCTCCAGTGTGTTTCTTAAATCCTTCCATGTGACAGTATACTCTGAACTGATAGTTTTACCCTTTATTGAGCCAAATGACTATTTTTGGTAATTTCTGCATACATTTTGAGACAGTGACAGCAACTGTTACAGTGAGTCAACAATCTCAGGTCCAATGGGGTCTCCAGGGGCTGTAAGGTCAGGTCCACCTGTGCATGAACAGTGAGTAGACCTGCTTTGTTCGGTAACATGAAGTAATGGTACTAATGTAAGGAATGATGTTCAAAGGGTGAATGTGGATGTGGACAGGGGTCTGGAGCAGCACTTATGTTGTCGTAATGTTCTTAAAGTGATGTTCTAAGGTTCTAAAATACATATCCCTTTCACCTTACATGTGTTTTTCTTGTATTTTACAAATTTACTTATTGGACCCCCCCCCACACACACACACACACACTTATATGTAAGGAACCGAATATGGTAACTTCATTGACCCTGATTTTCTACGTAATAAATTTTTTTTTACTAACATCACGAAAGTAATAGTCTTGTTATGTCTAACCACACACTAAGGTTGAAATTATGAATTTCTGTGAGAGCCCTATAAAGGGTTAATGCAGGAAAACTGCCAGTTATCACCAGTATCTTCCAATTTGCATCCAAAATACTTAGTTTCCTAAACGGCTCAAAAACTCCTTCATTAATAAAACAACCAGAGCTCTCCTGTCCTATGAGAGATTTCCTCTACCGCTGCCAGAGTTTTATAATCACAACACAAACAGGGTCTCAGAGGTCAGCAAATTGGATGACGTGGCTTAAATCAGCTCTTCAGAGACTGAGCGAATTAGATCAGGCTGTCCTCATAAAAGTGCATATGCAGAGCAAGTTGAGACTATCATCCCTTGATAAAAGGGTGTACTTAAAATATTAACACATCAACAGCACACAGCTCCAGACCCTTAGTAGAGGTCTGCAGTTACCATCTGACAACAAGCATAAACGGTCAGAATATTTGCAAGTTTCACTGAACTTGAACGTGAACATCTCATTGTTTTTGAAAGAAGTAGTAAAATGAAAAACAGTTTGGTTTTATTTCTTGGCTCATAGAATATCTTTCTCAGGGCTATATTAACTGTGGTTGGAGCAGCTTTTACTAAAGTGTCTTTTCAGCAAGAAGCCTGATGCGCATCTTTAAAAAGTGCAGCACACACAATATCATTTAACCACTGAAAACAACTTGCAAGCAGAAGTTCTTCAGGCCCAGTGGTCAGGTCCACTGTGACCATTCATGGAGCAAAAATATTTTCTGAGGTGCATAAGATCTTGTCCTTTGATCTAATTTTTTGATGGACTTCCTGTTCCATGGATGCTGTTGTCCATTTCCTGCTGTACCTGTAATCGTATAATCTCTTGTAGCTACAAAGGAAAATTACTATTTACAAATCCAAATGTAGGAAATGACAAAGATGTGACTTCAAAATGTATTCATCTCTGCAGAAAGCACAACATTTATGTAAAAAATTTAACCCTTGTTCTGTTGCTTTGCATCTTTGCAACATTGAAGAAATGTGTCTGTCACACTTCAGGAACAATTCCACAGGATAGAGTTCTGTTATCAGGGTTACACAGCATAAAAGTCCTAAAAACATACTTTTATATTACTAACATTTATGCTTTAAAATTAGAGCTAAAATGTGTAGTCAGATTAAATCACTGGGTTACTGTTGATTAAATTTCAATTAATCACACGTGATCATATTCAATCAATCAATATCATTAATTTTTAATCTACATGAATCATGGTTCATTTTGCATTTTGACTGAAGAAAGAAGGGACTATATATGCATTTAACGAGTTTGTCCAAAGCTGGGCAATGTGTTAGCCGAAGTGCTAGCAGAATCTCAGACTAATGCATGCTTCATGTTAATGTGGTATTTTAATCTGGAAGTGCTTTGGTGAAAAGAAAACTCTTTTCTGTAGAGTGTGTGTAATACTTTATGTCGGTCAATTGTTCTGTCTTGGTATTTTTTTTCCTCAAATTTTCCATCCAGAGGGCCAACGCACTGTTTATCGTCTTCCATCGTTATGGGTGGGTTCTGCTGCCTGTCACTACCGGATCAACTGCCCCTTTACACATGCACAACGCTAACTTTACTTGGACAAACTACCTGAAATGCATTGTGAGAGACGTTCAGAGTCATTCTGTGCTGCAAATGGATTAATTGCGATGACATTTTCAATCAGATTAATGATTACGTTAAATTGATCTGCGTTAACACATTCATTTTCACAGCTCTAATTAAAATATCTAAAAAATTAATGAAAATGAATAAAACACCAGGCCCGTTGACTTGTGCACCAACTGTATGAATTGAAGTGTATTATATTTTTGCCTGTTGCCATATATACTTTCCCTACAGTATGTTTACATGACTTATGGATTTTTAATTAGAATGATGAATGAAATTACTAAACAGGATGTCACGTTAGAAAGATTATGATTGGTAGTAGTACTGGGAATAATTCCCATGATTCACCACATTATGAGCTATAACATTTTGTTGTTATTTTGGTTGAGAGACCCTTATTACTGGGGTTTAAAACACCCAATGGAGGAGTAAAATAATCATAAAATAATCTTCTAATATAGAAGACCCACAGGTGTGATCTGCATCATTAAAAATGTCTGCAGACCCGAACTATTGTTAATATTATCAGTATCTCCTGATCATTGTCTGCTTTTCCAAGTCAAAAAGTCTGGCATGGTTACGTTATTTAGTGCGGTTTAAAGGGGAACCAGTGCCAGATTAGATTCAAGATGTTTTATCAAAAGTAAAATTTGTGAGACTAAATTAGTAACCGATGCCCGAATCTAACCTCAGTGGTGCTCAAAGGAGAATGAAGTCTTGGAAGAACATCAACCTGAGAGATATTTAATGGAATTAGTCCCATAATGGTTGAAACCCATTTGATCAGCACCTGGATCTGAGTACGTATGTCTGGTCTGGAAACAGCGTTCTGACGTGGCAGAGCGCCAACATACCAAACCAACCATCTGGCACAAGAGTTCATCACCATCATCTAACACTTCCCTTGACTCCATCATCCTCCCTCTCTCCATCATGTTCAGTGCTGTAAATGTTAATATCAAGAAAGGCTCTCAGATGACCCCCCCCCACCAAAAACACATCAATGCTTTACTAATCAGCTTAGCATTCTCCCGCTCCGTCTCTCACCCCACTTGTAGAGTAGGATTGATATCTGATTATGTTGGGTCACTCATCCAGATGGACCCACGTTCAGCCACCCACCAGCCCCATCCTACATCACACCTGACCTCTGACCTCCTCCAGGGTTGCCGTGGAAACCCGCTCTGTGGAAATGAGGAGGGCGCGGATGGAGAGGTGGGGAGAACCCAGGAGGAAGAAGAGGAGGAGGGGGAGGTATCCGTGTTTGGTATTCTGGGCCAATCTCACGGCTGGTTAAGCTCCATGAATAGAAAGCGAGCTGGTCGTGAACGTCTGAAACCCCCCCGACTCCCTCCCCACTCTCATCCCTCACCGTCTCCTCTCCTGGGTACTCCACCTCTCTTTTACTCCTCTCTCCTGCTCCCTTTCTCTCTCCCCCTTTTCTCTGCTCTGGTGCCAGACAGATGGTTCAGACAACAAACATTTGTCTGAAGTTCGAAGAGCATCCCAAACCACCCTCATAAATAAACTGGAGGAAGCAGCAGATTTCGTAAATAAGTCATGTTCTTTGTTAGTACACGCTTATTCATTGCATGTATAATGATTCGGCCTATTTGCCACACTCTTAAAATGAAAAGATAACATCTGGTTAAAGGGAGTTGTTTTATTAGGGTTGAAACACTACCAAAACCTATTTTAGGGCAATTAAAGGTGAAATAATGTGTGATTGTGGAAATTAGTGGTTATGATAACACTGCACACCCAAAATAATTGCTAAAATGTGTAAATACAGTGACTTCACTGTAAAAAGTCAGTAAGGGCAAGAAATACCAGCAATTAGGCAATGAAACCGGTTGTAAACAAGCCAGTATAATGATGTTTCACACAATGTTTTTCTTTCAACCAGTTCCAGCAGTGTTTCTGCTGGAACTGGTAAATGGTATTGTGCAGGTTTAGTGAGCTATACATCCACTGGTAAGGTCTTCACTGCCTCAGTTACAGACAAATCACTGCTGCAAGATGCAAATAAGAGACAGAAATGATATTTAATTTTTTTCCTTGGATTTGGAAACAAAATATACTGTAGCAGCATATGAACTAAATTCACATTAAGGTAAATCTTGATTTAATCTGTTTGTATTGACAGATTATTTTTGGCTTTGCATTAATGACAATTAAGACAAATTTCAACCTAAAAGTGAATACTTTATAACCCTGGGTGCTAAAAAAAAAAAAAAAGAAACCCCAAATAAACAAAAAAAAATAAAGAAACAATTCTCCATCTGTACTTATTTTATGCCGTGCTACCATTTATGAACTATATTTTAATTATTTTCTTTTTCATGCCTCTTTTAGTGTTTTTTTTTTTTTCTCTTTCATTTGCTATACCCGCTTTATCCTCACTAGGGTCACGGGGGTCGCATGGAGCCTATCCCAGCTACTTAAGGGTGAAAGCGGGG
>JAQQZY010000009.1:26111059-26121086 GCA_030068375.1 Ostorhinchus rueppellii | reverse complement strand
GGGAGGAAACCGGAGTACCCGGAGAAAACCCACGCAGACACGGGGAGAACATGCAAACGCCACACAGAAAGGTCCCATGGTCCCATCCGGGAATCAAACCCAGGACCTTCTTGCTGTGAGGCACGAGTGCTAACCACTGCACCACCATGACGCCCCAGTGTTTTGTTTTTTTTTAATCTTTATCGTTTTTTTTAATCTCCTTTCCTAATGAAAGTCATATCCCTCAAACAAAGAAAAACTGAACATTTTAACTTTGTAGACAATAATCTAGTCCATCAAGTCTATAATAAGATAGCTTAGTACAGTATAGTGCAGGAATTTGCAACCTACTGATTCAGACAGGTGTAGAACTTAAATATGTGGAAAAGTAAAATTATAGGAATACTATTTTTGAACATTTTACTACCATTTTTAAACGGCGTAAAACCATTCTTATAATGTCTGACTGCAAAAAATATGCAGGCTACACATAGAATATACAAAGTTTTTTTTTACAGTTGTTCAACCAAAATGAATGTCATCATATGTTACATGTTGGACCAGCAGCTTTTTGGTCAAACAACAGTAGAGAGTCAATTTTAATTTGTAGTCTGTTTTTAAGAGCGCTCATACACATACTAGGGTAGTGATTTTCGTTATAATTGTATAATGTCAAAACTGCGCCAAACACTGCATTATGCAAAGGAACAGCAAAGTTAAGTACCAAATAATCACAAATTTGCTACCACAAAATAACTACCTTGCGGAAAAAGGGGTTAAGTCTTTTTTCATAGAGCTTTTTTTTTCTCTTTCGAGTCTAAAAACAGCTCTGTGTGTGGGGTAATCAGTTGTCTATCACAGGTATCTGAGTAAAATATGTATCATATATAGCTGGAAAATGTGCCCATGAAGTTTGGAGTTCAGTACAGTTCAGAATATTGGACAATCATTACCATAATAAATACATATACAACGCAGTTTCACAAGACCAGTCTGGCTTTTTTGTGTCACATCAGTTCTTATGGCATTTGACGTACTATACTTACGCATTTTCATCATTTCGTGTGTTACTCAGCACCATTTCATTGTGTCAATGTACGCCAAGATCTCTGGTTTACATATCCGTAACCTCTAACCCTAACTGCTAATTGCGTGGCATTTGACACGGCGTGAACATACATGAAGAAAGCTTATAATGCGTACAGATAACACACCTATTAAAAGCAGCATGTTATCTCCATCAATTCATGATATCACGTTGCAAAAAGCAATTGGATGAGCCAGTGTTAGCATTTCCCATGTTATGTGGTGGATCCAATGTAAACTAGTTCTGTTGTAATTGTTTTGCTACTAACCTCAAGCCTTGTGTATTAAGTCTCACAACATTCTGCACTTTTGGATCGTGGTTCTCAGTAGTAACGATGCCTAAATGTATAAAAGTAAGACCCATAATGAAACCTTTTAGGGGCTCTAATACGAGGTTCTGTACCCCATTTGGAAATAGTTTGACATATGGTCATGTAAGAAGTCCTCTAATTGTGCTTTAATTGATCTAAATGAGGAGTATTAAAACATTTTCAAAACCACAACAGCTTCTTTATTGTGATTTCCCTGTGTTGTTTGTTGTGCTGTACGTTTACATGCCACTCCACTAACCAAAGAACCCTAAAGGAACCGTCTTTTTCTGGGTGTAATCTATTGGAGAGAATGATGACTTTCACATGTGCGGGTAATCCATTCCAAAATGTTCAGAAACAAATAAGGTTTACTCACAAATGTTGTGCTCTTAAGGGACACAAAATCACAGTCGAGTATTAAAGGGCAGTAACCGCTTGTCATGTGTAATGTATTATGCCCCCACCCCTAAAAAAAACTTGCGCACATTTTATTTATACACGTAATTTACATGTGTTCTCTTTGCTTTGAATGCAGGGATTGAGTTTTGCATAAGCTCATCTTTGAAAATAAGGTGCCACAGTAAAAAAAAAAAAAAAAAAAAAGAATAAAATAATAGTAAAAATAAGGGAAATAATTTGCCTTTTAGTTTATGTAAAAATGCACCACTTGTACCTTTGTAGTCAATCCATTTCTTCTATGCAGTGCATGCACACATGCCGGCTAACAGTAACAGACAAGTGTTGACAGCAGCCTCCTTGGTAAATATTGAATTTAGCCAAGCAGGCTCAGTGTAATCTCCCAGCATGCACTGGGCTGATGCTCAGTTATCCAGATGGATCCTTTGCTGGGAGTTATTTGGTAAACAGCTCTCATATGTTCTGCTATGTTGCAACTGAGACAAATACATGAATAACTCTGCCAACAAGTGGAGCCAACAAGTTTTTAAAGTCCACAGAACAATGTTTAGCTTCAGTTCATTTGCAGATGTAAGGGACACACTTATGTACAATTGTATTTATAGTTCTGCTCTAAGACTGTAGCTGCATCTTAATACTTGACAGGAACTCATTACTTGAAGATAAATGGCTGTGGGTACTCATCGTGTCCCTGTAGGCTGTGCTGTCCTTGTATCGCTATACTAGCAGTGCATATAGTAGGTGCACTTAAAGAAGTGTGAGGCAGAATTTGCTTTATTGAAGTCAGTTTCTTTGTTTAATACCCATTGAGGGAGACGGATATAAATAATACAAGATGCAAGAATGTTAGATCTGAGGAAAATGATCGAAGCAGAACACGGGAAGACATTACAATTGACAAAATACAGGCACATATGCACCATACAAGTAGCAAATACATAAGCAGAAAAGGAAAACATGCAGAGTTTTGTTTAACATTACATCTAATCCAATGCGAGTCAAAATCAACTCAGTTAATGAGGTTTTAATGACATCTCACAGGTTGAAAACAGAATCTGTAAACTAAAAAATGCATGATTATGCAAATAAAACAATAAACAGTAATGTATAGTAGCTGCATGAATGAAAATATTCGAATAGTTTCATTTGTCCACTAACATATGTGGTTACATTCTGCGTTCGTAATGTAAATTTTAGTGCTGAGAGCAAAACAAATAATTAAATTCCTCTATGCTGTAATGAGTAAAAATATATCACAACATTTAGGTCAAAAGGACACAGAAGAAAATGTACTTATAGAACTGTATTTAACCTTAATTTAATCAAGATTATCTCCTTGAATGACTTATAAATACACATAACCGCAATGTGAAATTTGTTCCACAAGAAAAGTTAAAGGTTATGAGTTTGATCACGGCTGAACTTATTTTTATAAAAGTAATTAATTAGAATCATGCAAATGTGTAGATTTATTGTGGCTACATTTTTGGGGGTCAGAAGTGAAGTCAAAAATCCAGGGACCCAGAACTGAATTAATAGCTAAGAAATTACTAATTCTACAGTAGATCATGACTTTAGTTGATTAATCATTAATAAACCCACAAAGACCATATTATCAGAAAGGGCTATTATTATTATTGTTTAAGAAAACAGCCAAAAAGCCTTTATTTTTGAATTGAAAGTTATGATTTTGGATTATAGAAAGAAACTTTGCTTAACTTTAGTATGTTTAAGTAAGTTTAATTACTTGCGTAGTGATTCTCAGTGAGACAGTCCTGAAAGGGATGAAGGAGAAAAACGTCTTTTTTTTTGTAGACCAACACTTTTCCAAAAAAATCTCAACAACACTGAGTGAAGTAAAACAGTAATTATGGTCAGGGTTTTCTCACATTATCTTTTTTCACACCATTGCTTGCTCAGTGTTGAGAAAAAAGCCAATTTCTGCAGCAGCAGAAGCATTATTTACTACCTCATGGGCATTCTTGCCAAGGTTGAAATTTCCATTGCTAATATGAACTTTGCGTAAGTGCTTATAATGGTAGCGTCGATTCAGCCTGGTTATTGTTTTTCCACTAAAGTAAAGCAAAGCTGAGAAAATTCCTGGGTAAATATAAACTTTGCTTAAGTACTTATATGGCTGTTTTCTCTCTCCCATATGGTGGCCAAAGGCACAAAGCCTAGGGGGGAATATCAAGCAGCTCTGCTAAGCCCCTGTCCCTAACCAGCAGACAAAGAGACAGCTCTTCAAAGTGCTGCAGAGCCTTTAAACAGTTAACAGCAGCGAACGCTTTAAACGTGACAGTGTTTGAGAAGACTAAACCCTTGAAGATCACTCGCACTGCTGACTCTTACTGCAGTCAAAGGAGAAAATTGACAAGATAAACTCACGGTTACATCCTTGGATGACTTTGATTTTCTCCTCTCTCATCTACTTATGCAGATTGTCTCCTGTTTTCAGACTTATTCACACACACACACACACACACACACACTTGTGCCAACGTGCAGATCTTTCATTGTCTTCTTGTTGATCTGTGACTAAAAAATTGCATGTGATCCTTCATATCTCAATTTATGCACCATTTTCTGAAATTTACTGTCATTAAATATTTAACCTAGATAAAATAAATAAATAAATAAAAAAGTGGTCTTGCATATGCATTTGATACCACAGATTTAACACTCCCATGAGTGATAATAGTGGTAAAAAGTTAACTACAAATATTCAGGTATGGCATGCAAGTACAATTTTTAGGAACTGGAGTGTTTCAGTTTTCTTCAACTTTATGCTCCTACTCTGAAACTATTTTTTTTTTTTTTTTTTTTTAACCAAACAGTTTAGCAACTATATATTTTGCAGATTCATATTAGTAAAATACAACATTAACCCAATGATAATATGTTATAATTATTGTTTAATAGTAAATCTATATGAGCTGTACCACAATCAGCTGTGTAGGCCTTTAACACTAATTATTCAGGTATGAGCCATTCTGTGCTTAATTTTTACACTTTAAGTAATTTGATGTGTTTCATTACACACACACACACACACGTTTTTTGAGGGACATTTGGTTAGAGTGGCACGACATATATCTAAAATGACAAAAATAAATAGAATATAACAGAGATAAAACAGATGAAAGCAAGTATGAGAGAACAGAAGGGATGAAAACTTATACATTTCAGAACTCAAAGGTAACAAAAGGATTTAGTTTACAATATTCTGCAGGTTATTCCAGACTAGGGAAATAACCAGTGTTTTATCTGAGTTTATGACAAATAAAGATTTAGAGTCTAACAGGTACACCGCTGTATGTAAAATATACGCCATATTCAGGTTTTCAACATTCAAGAAAAACTGACTTAGCTTCTATATAGAGTGTATTTATGGCATTTATGACAAGCAAATATAGCTGTAATTCCATTGTATGTCACAATAACAATAAAGGTTATTCCGATATTCTCAGTGAACCCATTAAGATCCAGACACTCTAAAATCCTGAACAGAACATTACAACAGACTTTTATAAAATGGAAAAGATAACAGCCATTGTTAGCCATAAACTGGTATGTAACACCCCATCTGATTTTATTTTCACAAGTTAAACAGAGAAAATATAATTTTCTACTACAGCCCTTTTTCTTCTTTTCCTCTGTTCTTCTTTACCTTGCATACTGTATCTAAAAAACATCAGCTGACGATGTTTGTCTGTACTGAATGTCAATAAAAATTAGCATCAATACATAGCCTAAAAGGTATCATTTTACAGAGAATCTCTCCTCTGTCTAATCTAATATATGATGGAACGTCAACAACCTCAGATACTTGCTAGGTTTGATGTGTGTGAGTGTTTGTGCGCTTGTGTGTACAGTAAAACTCAGCCAGGCTTCAGACGTCGCTGTTTACGAGTAAGAATAATTGCTGTGAGCTGCAGGCAGATTTAAGAGTGTGGGCCCTGCTGCTGCACGTCTTTATAGCGGTAGCGTGAAGTGTTATCATTAGTAATGTGATTAACACCTTCTCCACAGGGGCGGCAGAGGGCAGCGGTTCATACGAGTGAATGTGTGGAAGACGGAAAAGAGAGGAATATGTGGTGGGTTTGGAGAGGGAGGGGGGTTGGGGTAGACTTGTATCTTTTGTCATTTTCACTGAAACCTATAATATCTTGAAATGATGGCGGGTTGAATTTGTTGCTGCGGGGCCTACTACCTCTTGCAGAGCACTATAATTACCTTGTTAATATATTAGCCACTAGCATTGATTACCTTGCTAATCCGATCACAGAGCCTGCAATTGATCCTTCTGCAAGCAGCCCGACAATAAGCACTTTGAGCAAAGAGACGCTCAATAGCACATCCACAATTGGCTCTCTCACAGCTTAATTGGCTAAAATAAGCCAAACATTTTGGTTTCCCTCTCAACAGTCTGATCAATGGAGGGAATGAGGCCAGAATTCAGATGACTTTCTTAAGAAGCTCAGCTGCTTTTTTTCTTCCCCTCCCCGTCTCTGGGCCCTGCTCCCTGCCTCTCTCTCTGTCTTTTCTTATTCGGTTTTCAAAGATTGGGTTTTTGGCACGTCTACTTAGTGCTACAGAGAGAACAGAAAGTGTACAAAATGTCAGAACAAGAGCAGAAACTTTAAAAGTGGGATCATTTTAACCCTTTAACCCCTGATGTGTCAGTGGTGAGTGTTCGGAATGTAGGATCGATTTTAAATATTCATAAAAATTGAACAGTTTGCCCAATAGGAAACATTTCTAAACAAACCGATAGAATAGATGTTCTTTCCATAGACATCTGAGCATGCTCAGTTCATTCCGCTCTCTCTGTGTAATGGGGAACAACACAGAGCAGTGTTTTTTATTTTATTTTTTTTATTACGCCATTTTTCTTGTGGTTTTTTTGTTTTTACTGTTGTTTGCAGTGTTGTGGTCATTTTCCTTTATTAAATTTTTCTTTTTAATCATTATCAAGTTTTGACCACATAACTGCTTTTTGGGGTTCAACTAGATGCCAAAAAGAAGTTGGACTGATTTAGAAAAAAAAAAAAAGAAAAAAAAGAGAGCAGCAAAACAAAACCTACTGGGCCAAAACTCAAACACGTGTTGTTCAGTGTGTTCCAGTTCACAGTTTGTGTTCAACATCCTAAATCTGTTATTGATGTACAGTATGTTCGGAGTGTCTTATTTAGTAAAAACCCTTCAAACTCCAATTCTTTGTGTTTTTCCTGTTATTCCACCCTGTTTTGACCTAAAAACACAGTAAAGCAAAACCACGGAAGAACAAGAACACAAGCAGATACTCACAGCAGCTTTTATGACACTGAAACAGATGCAAATTCACAGGAGCACATTTACCTGAAATAATGCCTTAGGGGTTAAAGGGTTTTAAGTGAATCTCAGTCATTGCATCTATGCTTAAGTTATGTGTACAACCATATTATGTCCTGTAGAAAACATCCAGACTGTGTTTTCAGTGAAATACTTCTACTGCACACACATTAGCTGCTCCCTTTGTGCAACAACTGCTTTAAATAAATGTTAACGGCATCATGCTAATATGCTCGCAATGGCAACATGGTAAGCAGATAGCCCAATGCTTATCATGTTTACCATATTAGTTAAGTGCGTCACTATCCTCGTTTAAGTTTGTTGGCACACTGAAATTTGCTGAATAGTACTTAGAAAGAACAGCTGAGGCAATTGAGAGTATCATAGGGCAATGAGAATCAATACTTTTTGAGCAAAATGCAATGCGATAAGCTCAAGTACTCCTTTACTGAACCAGTAAATTATGTACATGTCTTAAGTTTAATTTTCTTCTTTTAAAGGTAGTTTATACTTGGGTGTATCATATATTTCACACAGTTAAAGTCTGGTTGGCTAAAGGGACTAAATGGAAAAGAAAAGAAAAGAAAAATCATTTCAGTAACTGCTGGGTCAGTAGTACTTATTGTGTCATTTGGGCCAATCAATATTTTTCCAACTTGCATCTTTTTTTTTCTTTTTTTTTTTCTTTTAAACACCACATGGTAAAGGTTTGTGAGAGATTCTGGGGCATCTAATCATAGAAATAGAAAATAATATTCATAATATCAGTGTATAGTCCCCTTTAGAAAATATGAGATAATTTAGATGATAGCATTTTTGTCAACTTAGAATAAATGGTTTATCTCATATATGTTTGTGCACTAGCTGGAACTGAGTATTAAATGGAACATGAAACAGTGATTATCATACTGGGGTTTATTGTGTTTGTACCACAGGGAAGAAATGATACGGCAATAAAATTAACAATTCAGTGACTTATTGGAAAACTTAGCATTTCACTGTATTTCACCAGCAAGGGTCCACCATCTTGAAATAAGCTAGCTGGTGACATCACTTGGCAGGTTCTGTCAAGGGACAATTTGAGTCTCAGGGCGATGTGAGTGGCATATGCGTAAAAGCATTCATCTCTGGCAGCCACCTTTTAATACTTGCTACAGCAACCTTGCTGGAACAAATCCCTGTTGTAAGAGTCAAATTATGTAAAAGTACAGAGACTTTAGCTTCAAGGAGTGATCAAAAGTGATTTTGAGCAAGTTTTATTATTGTTCATGCAGCTGAACCATTTTAAAAGCATCCCAATAACCTCTCAAACAGAAAATAAACACACAATATTAATGACTGTAGCACTACAGTCAAGTCCCTTGTATGGTTTTAGTGGCCACCATAGGGGATGATGAGGAGCATTCAGGAGTAATCTGCAATGTCATCACCAGACACTAATAAATATTACAAATTGAATCTTTGATAGTTAGATTTTCGAACTATTAATTTAAATAATTAACATATTGCTATTTCTACTCTACTACGAACTCAAAAGATACAGGAAAAAAAATGGAGAGAAATGGGCATTGATTTTACCTGGTGATAGAATCAGAAATGACATTTTATGGTATTGTTGGAACTGCTTTTTACGAACTCTTTTCTATATGACAGAACAACATGAGCTGCAACTAAACCCTGAAAATTGCAAGAGTTGACAAAGACACACCTTTTATGCACCAGGTTATGCTACTTCAGGTGTATGTTCCATCAAAAATTTATCTTCCAACACTATTTTCTAAATGCACTGTTGAAGTGTCTTGCACTTTGCATTGTCCAAGAACGAGCCCAATACTTCAAAGTACATTTAATGCTATTCCAAAACAATTCTGGAGGGTATCAGACCATCAGTATCTACAAAACCCTAACAAAGCGTGAGGATTTGGTCTAGATTTGCTAGAATATATATCGTTTATTTTTTGTTGTTGCTGGGAACTAAAATGCAAAACTAATGTGCAACTTGCATAGGAAGCACTAACTTGTTTGGGAAATGTTCCCCAGTTTGTTCATTACTTGTTGAGATATTTCAGTGTAAACTATCAGCGATCTAAGCCTGTAGCACTAGCATGACTAAAAGCCGGTTCTTCAATTTATCCCCAGGTTCCACCATTTTGGCTTCCATCAGACTGTTGTTCATAGTTCAGAGTGAGTGATACAGATGATAAATCAGGTTATTTTACTTGAAGTCCTTCTGCACATTTCATGTTAAAATTTTAAGTCGGTCATGAACATTTTCCTCCATCTCCAGGCGTGGTTTTTTCATTCTGCCCTTCGTATCTGTCTTACTGCTGCGTTTCTGTCGGTGCACTTCCCTCTGAGGGCCATCTGAAAACCAGCTGGTGGCTGACAGCAGCTGAGGGCCATAAATCAGACGCCAAGGCAGAATTCCTTACGCCGCGTTGCCATTCACTTTGTCAGCCATGAAATAAAGATGTAGCGGAGCAGGGGGTCAAAGCATACAAAATCCACCCCCCTCCGACGCAACAACAACCTAACATCCACCCCTCCAAAAATCTTTATCCTTCCTCAGTGACTTTCTCTCCACAGGTAGCTGCTCTCATTGCCTCTTCATTTGTGTGGTCTGCCTTGTCAGAAGGTAATTTATGACAGAGTTTGACTGTTATGGGTTTCTGAAGGTGAACAGCAGTATCTCTGAAAGCTCAGAGTGGTGTAAGTGAAGAACAGTTAAGACCTGCTATACCGTATGTTAACATCACACCATGCTTTGTGTGATATTTAGTAATGAAGATACATTTGTTTTTTATTTTCATATTGCCATTTTAAGGCAAGGCAAGGCAAGGCAAGGCAAGTTTATTTGTATAGCACATTTCATGTACAGGACAATTCAAAGTGCTTTACAT